>PVLC010002557.1:90221-112767 GCA_004027655.1 Graphiurus murinus
TTTTTTTTTTTTTTTTTTTTTTTTTTTTTTTTTTTTTTTTTTTTTTTTTTTTTTTTTTTTTTTTTTTTTTTTTTTTTTTTTTACAATATTGGCATTTTTACGAAGGCAAATCCGGCCAGTGTTCAAGCAAGGTTCAGTGCAATCCAGTGCACAGGGCAGCTGCGCCCTGGGGGAGACGTGGAGAAGCGTATTGTTGAAGGAGGAATGGCGGATTCTGGGGGTGCAGGCGTTTTGCACAGCCTGTGCTCTCAAGCCCTGCAGTCCTTCACCTCCACCACCCGGCCCACACCACCGCACCCCTCGGCCATGTCTTCACTGGGACCCACCTCACCTGGGCTCTACCTGAGACAGGTGAGGCTCCTGCCCTGCCCCCGAAGCTGTAACCAAGAGCAAACTTGTGCTTCTCAGACTGCTAAGAAAATGCCTAGAAGGGCACACAGTGCGATCTTGGGCGGTGTGGGTACCTGTGCAGGAGGGGGAGATGCAGGTAGTGAGGGGCCCCGGGCAGGTGGGATGAGAAGGTGCAGTATTTTGCACAGGTGGAATCAATTATCTGATCTCAGCACCTCAGGGTGGAGACCGGCTTCTCCTGGACTCCAGAGGAAAGGGCAGCGATTCTGTGAGGAGGAGCTTGGGTTTTGGCATTCTGGCCACGCCTGTGAGCACTGTGAGGTCATGCCGGAGAGGAACCGAGAACAAAGAAACAAAGAAGGAGAAGTGCCCCCAACCATTGCCCTGCCCTGAGATTGTTGGGGTGAGTCCTCAGTTCAGGAACTCAGGATCTGCAGGGGTCCTTGGCTAATGTGACAGAAAAGAATTTCAGCACGTGCCAGTCAGAGACATAGACAGAGGTTTATTTGGGGAAAAGGGTAAAAAGGAAGAAATACACATTCAAGAGAGAATGCGGGCCACCTCAAGATGAGGAAGGGCATTTTTGAGAGTCCAGGGCTGTCTTCTTATAGGGGACTTTCATGAGGGGTGGGCTCGAGGAGGTGAGTGAGGATGATCTCAGTCTGGTAGTCCTGAGGCGGTTTATGGTGGTCTGGTCGGCTCTAGGGTGGATGATCTCAGTCTGGTAGTCCCTTAGGTGGTTTATGGTGGTTGAGTAGTCCGGTCGACTCTAGGGTGGATGATCTCAGTCCAGCAGTCCCGAGGCGCTTCCTGGTGGTCTGGTCAACCTTAGGGTCCTCAGGTTGATTGGGGTCCTCATTAGCTGATTGACAGATAAGCTGGAGTGTCCTAAATTGTAGGTTTTTCAAAATATCCTACCTGTCTTGCTATCAATGCACAGGGCAATTATACTTCCTTTTAGTTAACTCTAAGATGTACAGATTTCCCAGGAATTTGGGAGAGTCAGGCCTGGGAAAGAGAACTGGTTTGTGGAGTAGAGGCTGAAGCCCTTCAACTCCAGGTTTTTTATATTAAAGTTCTATTTTCCTTTCCCTTCCTGTCCGTCTCCTTTCTACCTATTTATTTCTTCTATCCTACGTCAAGATGACTTGGTCACAGCAGCTTGCAGGACTACTCCTGTATAACCCCCTCTCCCCTTCCTTGCCCCATAAAAAGGCCCTAGCGTGTAAGGAGGCGGCTCTCTGATTCCCCTGGGCTTTCTCCCCGGTCAGATGCCTCCTTCCAGGTTTTATTCCTAAATAAAGCCTGTTTCCTGCTGTCGGGCCCTGTTTTCTTTGCCCCCTGTCTACACCTCTCTGCAGGTAGACCGGGAATGCTTTATTAGTCATATGCAGAGGGGAAAGCAGCCAGGTTTGCTAAGAAGCCCCTTAGCCTAGCTGCTGATGCAAGCTGAAGGCGCCACTGATGCAGAGCTGATTTTTAGACTATTAAAACCAGTGTGATAAAAGACAGCATAAGGTATTTGAGTGCTAGGGATGGGTGTGAAATACCAGTCAGATGTTTTCAGGTGAAGTCTTAAACGGCCTCACCCATTGGTCAGGGGCAGGCTGGGTTCCCTCATTCTGCCTTACCTTCCTTCCTTCAGCTCCCGTCCCTGATCCTCCTTCCTGCTCTCTGAGTCTGACCCATCGGGGACCCTGACCAGGACTGCCTTCCCCGTCCAGAGCTATCACCCTCTGCCTCATCAGTGCTCACTGTGGGAGCCCAACAGGCTCCCGGGGGCTCCTCAGTGCTGCGGCTGCAATGGCTGCTCCCAGCTGTGTCCTTCTGGCTCTGGAGACGAGGCCCTGCCAACTGCTTCTGGTGATCCGTGCAGCATAGATGCCCAATGAGGCACGGAGAGGCCAGTGCTGAGGGAAACTGCAGGAGCAGCCAGCCTGGACCTCAGGCAAGGAGCTGGGTTTAAATGCATGATGCCTGAGCCCTAGGACCCACCCAGACCACTCTCCCAGGAATCCAACCAGTGCTCTGACTCAGTATCTCCATCTGCAAAATGGAGCTGGTATGCACTCCACAAGGGGCCGCTTCGAGAACTTGTTTTATTTGTATGTTAACTACCAACCTCCCTGCCTGCACATTTAATAGCTGGATTTAGTAACAAGGATTCCTTAGTACAGGCCTTCTTCTTGACCAGGCACAAGAAAATGAAAGTGAGGTTGGTTTGTTACCTATGAAATGGCATTTCCATAGTCAGGGTGTGGGGCTCGTGGAGAAAAGTGGAAGAAAATATGTTATGGGCCTATAAGTGTGTGCAATCACTGATCAATTGAGTCTAATTCTTTTTAAGTGCCCAAAAGCCGCTAATCTTACAGAAAGTAAAATACTGAGATTGCAGATTTAAAGTAGCTTTGAGAGCCCTAGCCACAGAAAGAACATAGAGATTTTTGAGTGTTTTTATCTCATAATACAGGGTGGTGACTTTTGCAACTCCATAGCAGTGACTTACCTTCGATGGCATTTAGGGAGGTTCAGTGCGCTGTGCCCACAAGCCCCTCTCCTCCTTCATGTGGCCAGGCCTGGCTCTGTGTACCTAGTACAGCTCTATTCTGTCACCCACAGAGTTCTCAGTGTCACACCTGACCGAGGACGGCTTCCTAAGCCACACCGGGAGACAGGAGCCTTCTCTGGACTTCCACACAAGATCCCAGCCATGCAGAGCTGAGCCTGGGGCCGGGTGGGCAAAGCTTCATTTCCATGTGTGAAGGAAGCCAGGGTTTCCTACTGTTTGTTGGAAACAGTCTCAAAATTGTTGAATATTTGAAACTTTCTGTGCAGATAGAAGCACTTGTTTCAGTTGTCTTTATATCTAAAATTATTTTTAATTACACACCCAGGCAGGGGAACTTTTTGTGCGGAGAGCTTCCTCGGGCGGCCATCAGAGGAAGGGGAATGCACCTGTTGTGGGATGCGGGTGACGGCAGCTCTCTGGTCCTGTTGCCGGGGTGTGGACTCCCCTGCAGACAGCTGCACGTGCTAGCTCAGCACCTGACCACGAGGGCATCGATTGGCCCGCTGTCTTTGGAAGCAGCGCAGTGAGCTCTTTCCAAATCTGCTTTGCATTGATCTGAAAGAGCACGTCTGTGCCTCTGTTACATGTGAATGGTGAACATTGCAGGATTCGGCACAACCTTGGAGGACTGGGTATCCTACAATAGTTGAGCCAGCTTCTCCAACCTCTGGAAAAGTTAGTCTGGCAGTAGTAATGATGCGATTACTTCTGATTTTACAGCTTCTTCCCTATCTTCACTAAATATGCATATGCGTCCAGAAACTTGACATACAACCAGAGAAGAAAGAGGAAGTCAGATTTCTGTCTGGAGACTGTGGCATGAATAACAAAATGCCTAACAGACACACCCTGTAGGGAGAGTCTGCCGATAGGCACATTCCAAGGGACAGTTAATGACTGGCTGGACCAGGTTTTCTAAGTCCAAAGACTGACAGTCACATGGAAACTTGGAAAGAGAGGACTCTACTGCGGGTGACAGAATAGAGCTGTACAGCGGCCACAGAGCCAGGCCTGGCCACATGGAGGAGGGGAGGAGGGGCCTCCCAGGGCTGAGGGCTTCCCTCAGTGAGGCGCAGACCCCCTCCCAAGCAGGAGCTGGGCCCTAGGGAGCTCGGGGTCCTCAGGACTCCTTGGGGGCCACACAGTACCTCAAGCAACATGAGGGCATCCCACGGGCCTTGCAGCACACATGACCCCAGAGCAGGCTGGCGCTGGCCGCTGCCCTTTCTGTCCTAGTTGTGATTCCAGAGCTGGGGTTCGCTGAGCACCCCCTACTCAACACACTCCCCAAGATTCCTAGTTTACTTGCAATCAATGAGTCTGTGATTCTCAAACCCTGGACCGTGCTCATCTTTTCTAAGCTCTGACTACAGGAATCTCTGGGGAAAGTTTGGAGTTTCCTTGACTTCCAAGAGAGCCTCTGTTCACAATTGTGGAGTCTGATAAAGCAGTGTGTGTGTGTGTGTGTGTGTGTGTGTGTGTGTGTGTGTGTGTCCTTATGCAAGGAGGGCAGGACATACCAAAGTCAGGAGGTCATTACTTCAACTCTTTCCCCAGGCTACCTTTTAATCTCCAAAAGCCAACATCCTCACCCATTGGAGTAAATAGAAAAGAGAAACTTAAAATTACAGATGCCCAAACACTCCGTCATCAGCATCCTTATTCAATAGGGCCGGGGTGGACCACGCAGATTTTGTCCACCAGCCTCTGTTGGTCCCCAGGTCATGGAACACCAGCTGCATAGGGAATAAAAACGAAGCTAAAGAAATGGCTGAAGCAACAACATCCTAGCTTCTGTAGGACCTGCCTGTGAGGTGGCATCTACAATACGACTGTAACAATTTCCTAATTTACAGCCATACTCAACCGTTACTCATCTGCCATAGAGAGTGCTGCATTAAATTCTGTAGGAAAACTTCAAACATGTTTATAACACCAATAAAAAGCACTTAACCATCACCTGAATATAAAGATTTCTGCTTCCTATGAATTTCTAAACTCTTTTTGACAGTCTATGGATAAAGCTACCCTACCCCATAGTGTGGTTTCTGTTCTTGCCAGCATACACTAAGCTGTGGTGATATCACAAATTCCAAACCCTCAAAAAGCAAAGAGAATTGGAATGGGGAAACTGATGACTGCAAAGACCTCCCCTAATGAGTCAGGACTGGCGGGGAAGAAACTCAGTGGCGGAGGCTGTCATACAACTAAATCATTTTCTGTCCTTTAATGCACACTTCCATGTCTGCTACTTGAGTTTTATACAAGTAAGTTAAAAAATGAGTCTGGTGTCTCTGGGCAACCTCTAGAGGAAAGCTATTAAAAAGCCAGTGCTGGCCTTAGTTGCAGAGTCTTCTCTTCCTTGCTCAGTGGCCCCCGCCCCACCCCGATCCAACTCCTGGCTCTCTGGTTTCAGTCCGCTTCCTTGATATTGGTCTGGTTTCTGCTCAGCTAGCCTCCCTCCCGGTTGCTAGATCAACTTCATGTCCTGCTTGTACTGCCTCCCATCTGTTGCCAGCTGTAAAATCCACACCTACATTGTCCTCATCCCAGACCTTTGTCCTGAATGCCAACTGGACACTGTGCCGCATCTCAAATCCACGGTCTGAAACCTGGGCTCCCGCTCTCTCTCCTCCACCTCCTCCTCTGTTTTTAGCTTTTCTCTACTGTTCAGTGGCTCTGTCACCTGCTGAATCACCCACTCTAGACACATGGCGTCCTCTGTTTTATGAAATAGAAAAAAGTAACACAGGATCCCATTAGTACCACACATACAGGGTGATGCTTTCAATAGAGATAAATGCAAATGTACACAAACCAGAATAGACACTTTTGAAAAGAGTCCACTGTATTTAGCGTTTTATTTAAAAAGGCATGGTCTACATAGATAAACTAAGTACATGGATGCAGGAGCCTGGACTCTTAGCTCTGACCTCGCCGCCCCCCTACTCTTTCACAGCCAGCCCGCGTTCCTGCAGGGCAGTGTGTGCACACACATGTCTGTACACCCCTGCCGAATGTTCTGTTGTGACCCCTGAGCTCTTGTGGGCACACCATGTGCTCTCCAGCCAGCTGTGTGAAGCACCCAAAAGCAAAACTCTCAGAATCCCTTCTTCTTTTTCCTTTCCGTTCCTATCCCAATGACAAACCCTCCCTCACCCAGATGTGTTTGCTTCCTATCCTAGGGCTGCTATAAGGAAGTTTCACAAACTGCATGGCGCCTTAAACAATGGATATTTACTGTTTCCGGGTTCTGGAGGCTGGGAGTCAGAGCCGGGTGTCAGCAGGGTGGGCTCCTTCTTTGGTTGAGAGAGAATCTGCCCTGGACCCCCCCCCCCTTGTCTTGTGGACGGCTGTTCTCTCCTTCTGTGTATGTGGCCAAGTTTCCCCTTCCTGTAACTGCACCAGTAATTAGGTTCAGGCTTACTCTAATAACCCCACTTTAACATGACGCCTTTGTTAGGGTTTGAATACAGAAGGCCCCCAGGAAACTCTCACATATTGTCAAGGCAAACTTGTTCAGAGGTGAAAAACTTGATGTATTAATCATTTGAATGGACTTACTGGTAACATAGGCAGGTAGAGCTGAAAGAGGCTATACCTCACTGGGAACTCTGGCCTTGGGAACTGTCTGTTCCTTCTCTCTCTCTCTCTCTCTCTCTCTCTCTCTCTCTCTCTCTCTCTCTCTCTGTTTTCTGGATGCCATGAGAGGACCTACTGTCCTCTGTCACGTACTGTGCTGACATGATGTTTGTGTTGGAGTCAGCCATCTATGGACTGTACCTTTGAAAACAAGAGCCCAAGTCAACCATTTCCCCTCTATGTTGTGCATGTCAGGTATATCAATCACAGTGATGGAAAGGTAGACTAAAACAACCACTCTAAACCCTTTCTCCAGATAAAGAAACATTCTGAGTTGATAGGCTTAGGACTTCAACATAGGAATGAGGAGGCGTACAAATTAGCCCTTCACACCCACTGCCCCTCACTTCTTACAGATTATCTCTCAAAGTAGATATTTTTTTTTAGAACTTAACTCGCACTGACCTCTGATTGCCTCCTCTCCATAGGAATAGATACATAAACACACACACACACACACACACACACACACACAAGTGTGGGTACATGTGCACACACACACACCACAAGGTCCTTGTCATGTGTTTTCTGTGTCCCTTGGGAAACAGCCCTATGACTGTAGACACCTATGTCTGGGACCCTCCTGGCCACTTCTTCCCAACTTGGAGGTTCCTTTGCAGAGTGGACCTGGGCACCCTCTTTCCTCTTTATCTTTGTATTTCTATGTCTCCCCAGAAAGTCCTGAGCTAAATTTATGCTGCACAAGAGCATTCTGATAATGAATAGAGCATAAATTACAGAAATGCTACCCCCATCTGTTTCTTTCTTTCAATCTGTCTCATTAGGAGGTAAGTAAACAGTCAACCTGGAGTCAGAACAAACCTTGGGAGCCATTCCCCCAGTACGCTAGAATTCATTAGCCAACCACTGGTTGAGCGCTATTTGGGCAGGTTAAATATTTGAATTTGAACAGTAGCAAACCAAACATTATGATGTACCTCGCTGTTCAATATACTCAAAATAATTAACACCCAGCAACTTCTCTGTCAGAAGATTATCCATCCTTTTTGGCATGAGTCTCTTAAACAAGTAAATGAAATTCAGTTTTGACCTTACCTGAAGTAGACTGAGTCTAGGCTGAGTCTCACTCCCAGGATTCCCTCACACGCTGTGTTTACTTGGGCAGTTTATGTGAGCCCTCTGTGCTATGATTTCCTCACTGGTAAAATTCGGGAAAAAATGACCCTGGACTCCTAGAAGATATAAGGATAGAAGAGGTCAATCAATTCACATCTTGGAGTGATGGTGGACGTAAAGATCTCCCCCTGTGATTTTTCGTTGCTATCGTATCTAACACATTTTCTCTAGCTCAACCTTTCATCTAGCTAGGAGACATGGATACCGCTGCATTCATCCATTTAACAAATATTCTCAAAGTGCTTGTTTCCTCTCGGGGATAAAGAGATGATAAGAAATGGCCCTTGCTCTGCATGAGTTCAGAAAGGCTTAAGTAGACTTGAGATGTGGGCCGTCCCTGTCCAAGCCAGGACCAGAGGGAATCCAAGAGCAGTCAAAGGCAGCCTCCGAGGGCTTCAAGGAGGTGGGGTCTGCTCCACCCAGGGCTGGTGGAGGAGGGGGAAAGGCAGCGGGAAACCACCCAGGGGCCGTGCCGGTCACACCATGTGCAGAGTGCCTGGCAGTTGACATGTGGGAGAGTCTGTCCCGTAAAGGTTCTAGGCCAGGAAAGGCTGCAGGGGCTGTAAGCCTGCAGAACCCTGGCTGAGGCCACACATGGATCTCCAGAACGCAATCATGTAGTTCCGAAGCAGCTCAGCAAATGAATGAGGACTTCCTGCACAGACCGGATGAGCAGCAGGCTGGTGAGGGACTGTGGTCCTCTGGGTGGACAGCCTGCAGGGGGAGCTCAGCTGGCGACTCTGAGCACACTGGAGGGTTCTCGGCAGGGCAGGGAGGGGACAGCACTGCAGAGATTGATGGACGGGGCTGAGAGGAGGAGCTGGCTGCATGGCCCAGTGGGTGTCACCCAGAGTCCCTGCTGTAGACAGGAGGGACGAGAGGAGGGAGAGATGTCCCAGCTGGATAAAGTGGGCTCAGTGCAGGGTCCCCAGAGCTGTGATGGTCAGCTGCTCCTGAGTGCTCAAGGCCACGCGATGAGGAAAGCTAGTGGTTACTGCAGCTCACTCTGCTCGTTGGACTTTTTGATGTCCTGTGCTACACCGTGCAAGAGAGCTTTACCTGAGGCATTCTGGAAGCAGCGTCTGCCCCCTTTAGAACTGGCACTGGCGATGAGGAAGTCTCTGGCCTCATAACTGAACATATCTCTTCAGGCTTCAGATACCCTCTCTAAAGGTGCAAACAACAGGATTCCTACCTCAAGGTCATCCAAGAGTGCGGCAGCTCTCCCAAATCTATCCAATCCATGCACCTCAAGTACCATGAATTCCATTAATGTATAGATGACACAAACGTAACAGTGCTTGTGCAAAGTGGTTCCATGAAGGGTTTCAGTGTGGAGCTGGAGCCCTAGGATGGCTAGAGAGGCAACAGAAGATGACCAAGAGGAGAGCGAGCCATGCTGCGGAGAGAAAGGGATGCAGCCTTCCTTGACAACCTTCTGAGAAGACTCCAAAGGAAGACCGAGCATGCCAAGGGCTTGGGGATGGCAGGGCCATGTGACATGGATGGTGGTAATCTTTCAGTAGAAGCAACTCTAATGAGACCCATTGCCAATGTTAATTTTGTCGATTACAGAGGCCTCAAGTTCATGAAAAATGTAAGAGTAAACCTTAAAAACAATATTTCTCACATTTAGAACTTTAATTATCAACCAGGTGGTAGTAGCCATCTGTGGGACATGCACTTTCTGGGTAAAATAGGACCTAGGGTACAGGGTCAAGAAGGAGCAAGCCAGAGTGCAGCTTAAAGTCACCAACACACACCGAGTTCAACTTCTCTTCATCCAAGCACTGGACAGTCACGCTCAGGTGATGGGCGGATTCTTTCTTGCAGGTAAAGATTATGGAAGCATTAATTAAAACTCTGTTTCAAGCTTCTGAGTGCGAATTTTAAGAGTGGCATTGAGTTATTTTCCACTTTTCTCTGTGCATAGTTATTTTAAGAAAGTTGAAATTTACCCAGCAGTGTTGGCACACTGCCTAGACTCCAGGTCTTGGCTGGCTTGTCCAGAGCTTTGAACTGGATGGGAGGCTAATAGTATTTGTTTATGTGAGCTCCTCTTGACCTCCAAAGAAATGTCATAGCAAAGATGATGACGACGACAGATGACTACTTACTGTGCACTTAAAAATCTCTGCTTAAAATCTGTCTACTTCGTGTTTATTTTCATTTTCTGCTGTGTTTGTTTTTCAAACTGGAGGCTGTATTCACATTAGTGCATATAAATGATTCTAGTCTTGAATATATATTTACCAAGAGATCAAATCAAACCATGGCATGTTTATGGAGCACCTAGTAGGTACAGGGTAGAATGTTTCCTGTGGGATAGAGGCTGCAGAATAGGTCACTTTCCTGTAATCCTGTACTGCGGTACCCAAGGAAATGGGACTTGAAGAATATTCCCACCTACTGGCCTAGCTAAAACAAGGTGGCCCTTGATTGGAAAGAGGAATTGTCTATATTGTCTACCTTGAATAGTAACTTGTTCTGGCTGGGTGTAATGGCACACACTTGTAATCCCAACACTTGAGAGACAGAGGCAGGAGGATAGCAGGTTCGTGGCCAGCCTCAGCTATTTAGGGAGGCCCTCTGCAACACAGCGAGATCCTGTTTCAAAACAAATAATAAAAAAATAGTGCTGGGGGTATAGCTCAGAGGTAGAATGCCCCTGGGTGCAATCCCAGAACCGCAAGCTAAAATGTTTTACTAAACATGTATGTCAGGCTTGAACAATATTACCAAGAACTGTTTAGGGGTGGATGGGGAAGCAGATACCGGTCTCTCCACCAAGAACTCAATACCATGGGAAACAGTACAAGCAAAATTAGCCAAGCATATAACAGTTCACTAGTATAAAAATCATGGAGAAAAAGAATGCCAACAAGGGAGCCCATTGAGGTAGCCCCTAAGTAGGTTGCAAGGCGTCAACTCTCGACAGCTGGCTGGGCCTTTCCCTCCATCAGGGATGTATATGGAACCCATGCGCCACAAACCAGAAGACTAAAGCTTCACTTGTTGGCTAGTGAGGGAATGTCATAGTCCGCTCATTGGACAGCCATGATAGTCTGCCCAGGCAGCCTGGCTGGGAAGTTTGACCAGCTGTGGAAAAGGTGTTAACCAGAGCCACGCCCCAGACCAATACAACAGCAACCAAAGAGCTTTTTTTTAACTACCATGTTCTCCTTCTGTTCTGAATGTGAGTCATGAGGAAATACCTGTGGAGGTTTAAAATTTTATTTTCATGTACAGTTAAACACTTAAAGTTTCAAAGTATAGAAAGTGTGTGTTTTTGAAGCAAAAGTAAGAATTTACCAGAAAAAAAAGTCAAAATAAAACTAGTTTGTAAACATGGAAGCTATTTAACATCTCACTGGATTTATTTTTAATATTATGCTTTAATTATTTTACAATTTATTAGTATATTTTATAACTTTTTGGTTCAAGGACAGGAAAGATTGCTTTCCATTGTTTTCATGATTTTCTTGACTTTACTGCAGTCTGAGTCCATTTTGGCTCCAGGAAGCCATTCAGATTTGAGTCGTAGTCCCAGAGCTTTGCCATTTCCACCTGTGTGATCATTTTCAGATGCCTCTGCTTGTGACTCCAGCATCATCTGCAGGTAAGTCTTCTGTTCCTCTTAGCCATTCCTCCTTCCTTTCCTTGTTCATGGTCACATCCCTGTCCTTTGATGCCCTCGGACCTTCCTTATAAACAGTGGGGTCCAGAGTTTGGGATTAGGTGTTTTGGTCATCCCTGCATCTACATGCTGTCGTTTTTGCTGAGTGCCCATGGAGTATGACACTTCTTTTGTGTGTGTGTGTGTGTGTGTGTGTGTGTGTGTGTGTGTGTGTGTGTGGTACTGGGGATTGAACACAGAGGTGTTCTATCTTCAAGCTACACACCCAGCCCAATTTTATTTCTTATTTGCAAACAGGATCTCACTAGGTTGATGAGAGTCTTACTAGTTATTGAAGCTGTACTCAAACCTACCATCCTCCTATCTCAGCCTCCCAAGTACTGGGATTACAAGCGTGCGCCATCACGCCCAGCAGTATGAGACTTCTTAACACCAGCCACATGACTGTTCCCCACAGTCTGATAGTATCATAGCAGGGACTTAAGAAATAGGATTTCCAACCCTTAATCTGCCTATGTGAACTCAGGCCTGGTACTTTCCTCACACTCCCATTAACCACCGAGATCTGTGCTGTCCTGGGCCTCTGCGCAGGCCTCCGCTTCATCCTGCCGGTGCTCAGCCTCCTTCTGTTGGCTCAGGCTTGTCTGAAGGGGGCAGGGCCTCTCAGGATCTACATTCAATCTGCCACGATCACAACATATTCAGGTTTTGCTGTAGCAAAGACAGTAACATTTGTCAGGGCATCTGCTGCCTGCAGTTCTATGAGCGAAGTGTTTCACTCAAGCTACTGAATCATATGGCAAAGGGTTCAGGTGGGGGAGTCTCCTTGTTGCTTATGAAGAAACCCAAGGTCAAAGATGTTCAGTAACTGGTTCAAGGTGTGTGTACAGCTGGGGTCTAGAAACAGGACTCCTGAAGCCAGGCCCAGTTCCCAAATCCTAGCTCTGTCAGCCATGACATGTGGACTCTTGACCATCTAAAATAACTGCTGTCCCAGGGAATGAGATCAGTATGATGGCAGCTTGGGGTATTCAAGAGTCCTTCGTCTTCTGAAACGTGAATCCAAGGGATCTTGCACACTCAACTTGCCCCCACCTATGATATTTATTCCAAATGCTTAAAGAAACAGGACTTTTATAGATTTGTCCCCTCTCTTTTTTTGATACCAGGGATTGATTCAAGGTGTTCTACTAAACTACACCTCTGGCCCCATTTTTTTTTTTTAGTTTTGAAACAGGATCTCACTAGGTTGCTGAGAGTCTTGCTATGTTGCTGAGGTTGTCCTCAAATCTGCAATCCTCCCATCTCAGCCTCCCAAGTACTGGAATTACAGGCATGTACCACCACGTCTGGCCTCAACTTTTTTTTTACTATAATATTTTAGATTTTAGGCAATGTAAAAAAATAGAATTAAAAACAAAGAGTTGAAAGCCAGGCATGGTGGTGAACACTTGTAATCCCAGTACTCGGGAGGCTGAGACCAGAGGATCCGGGTTCATGGCCAGCCTCAGCTACTTAGTGAGGCTATCTGCAACTTAGTGAGACCCTGTCTCAAAATAAAGAATAAAAAATAGAACTGGGAGTGTAGCTCGGAGGTAGAAAGTCCCTGGGTTCCATCCCCAGTACAGCAAAAAAAAAAAAAAAGAATTGAAATGAATAAAAAAAGTGATGGACAATAAAGTGTCCTGTGAGGTTACTGTTTTCCTGGAATATAATTACAATCCATCTTTTCGCAGCTGGCTCTTTTGCTAAGTAATTAGTTACATGAAAATAGGATCTCAGCTTTGAGAACAAACGGAAGAGTTACCTTTCCTTTCCTGCATTCACACACACTTCTCCGCCACCAGAGAACAACTTTCCCACTAATAAGAAATACTTTGTAAATGAGTCATTGCTTTAATAGAATACACAGTCAGGGCATACTGTTGTGTCTGTCTAGTTTGAGAAATATAAGGGATGCCAATTATGACTAACTTCAGGTAGAAAGGGTTAAATTATCTTTGTTAATACAAACAACCACATGAGTCAAAAAAATAAAAGGGGAACTTGGAGCTTTTTGGGGCAAAGACTTTTAATGAACTGAAATTTCATAAAACTGAAACAAGTCTATATTTAGCCACTATAATTACTATTTCTCATTCATTTTCATTCTTTGTAAAAAAAATGCCCCACTTTTGTTATGATTCAAATGTCAGCACTGTTAATATTTTGGGCTAGAAACTTCTTTATTGAGGGGAAGAATCCTATGCATGGCAGGAGGTTGGGCTGCACCCTGTCTACTGTCCGCTGGGTGCCAGCAACACTTCCCTTCCAGATGTGGCAACCCCAGACTCCAGAGGTTGACAATTTTCCCATTGAGAACAAAATCAGCTCCCCTCTTTCTAGTTGAGAACCACAGCATTAGGATAATACCAGTTCATAAAGTTGAGTATTCACTACGCATCAGCCACTGTCCTATAAACACTTTCAAACTTTAGCTCTCTTGAGGTAGATATTATTATATGCTATGGTCAGGGTGGTGTTTTCTCCTACAAATGTCATGTTGAATGTTAACTCTCAAAGTCATTTCTTAATGGCATTGTGGTTTCTGGAGGTGGGGCCTCTGGTAGAGAATTAGGACTGGATGAGACGGCGTCATGAGGATGGGACCCCATGATCCCATGGGAAGCTTTATAAGATTGGGATTGAGACCCAAGTCAGCAGGCTTGTTCTGTGCAGCCATGTTGTGACTCTGCAAAGCCCCACCAGCAGGAGGGCCCTAGCCAGATGCCTTCCCTCCACCTGGGACATCCCAGTCTCTAGACTGTAAGAAATGTATTTTTTTCTTTATAAATTTCCCTGTCTGTGACATTCAGTTATAGCAACAGAAAATGGATGAAGACATTATTGTCCCATTTTATAAAGAAGGAAACAGAGGCATGGAGAAGTTGGGAGTGGCATTGACAAATGATGAAGTGGGGCTTGATCCTTTGGACTTGGCTCCTCCCTCAATCACCACCTCTCTTCCACTCTGACATTGAAAAAGAACTCAGAATGCAAGAACTGCATAGAGTAGCTAGACTGTTTTGTGTCATGTAAGGAAATATATGGTACACATATACATTTTCATAAAGAAGGATTGGGATGATAAGCCAGAGCCAGGAGAATTTATCTTCTCTCGTGGGCAGGGGTGCTAGCTAGTTCTAGGGTACTGGTATACATGTAAGGGTCCTCTAAGTATGCATTTGTATACAGCTTATAAGTTGTCATAAAATTGTAACAAAATTCAACAAATTAGAAAAAAATATAATGCCTAAAAGCAAAACAAACTGAGACATATAACCCCAGCAATGCGGCAGATCAACATATAGCTACTCAGAGGAAAGCAGAGTTCTAAATAGCAATTGTACAATGAGCGCTAACCTTCCATCTCCAAGTAGCAGACTTGCAGACTTGCAGGGTAGCAAAGGCGCTGGAAATATATATATATATATATATATATATATATATATATATATATATATATATATTTTTTTTTTTTTTTTTTTTTTTTTTTTTTTTTTTTTTTTTTTTTTTTTTTTTTTTTTTTTTTTTTTTTTTTTTTTTTTTTTTTTTTTTTTTTGCGGTACTGGGGATTGAACTCAGGGGCATTCTACCTTCGAGCTATACCCCCAGCCCTATTTTTTATTCTTTATTTTGAAACCGAGTCTCACTAAGCTGCGGAGTGCCTCACTAGGTAGCTGAGGCCGGCCACGAACCCGGGTCCTCCGTTCTCAGCCTCCTGAATGCTGGGATTACAAGCGTGCACCACCACGCCCGGGGCTGGAAATATTTTTAGCTTCACTCTTTAGTTTTATCAAACATGTTAATGGTGGTGAGTTTTAAACAAATTCATATATTTTATATCAAGTAAATAAGAAAATAAAATAATATTGGAACCCATGACTTTAAGGGATATACAAATATAAAGAGAGATACAAATATAAAACCAAAGGTATAATAAAATATAACCAATTTTAAAATAGTTCAACATGTTATTGTATGCTCATAAATATTTTGGAATGTATTCATTACTTCTGTATGCTAAATACCTGGAAGCTATGACACCACATAGCAATGATTATACCTTTTGCCTACATCTTACCTTCTAGATATTTCTTCTACTAAATGGAATAAGGTCTTTTTACAAAAATGGCTGGTTTTGGGTATGAGGTGGCTTATGTACAAAGCTAACCTGGATATTTTGTTATAACAGAAAGACTAAAACCAGGGGCTCAGAAAGACCCTGAAGAGGGACTAATGGGAAGACCCTCCGCCAAGCAGAATGATTTTGGCATCAACATGCGCAATAAATGTAAATTCTTATTCTGAAAAAACCTTTGAGGCTGTAGTATAGCCGGAAAGTGAAGGCTAGAAAGAAGAAAAGAGAAAAATTCATGTACTTACACGGGAATTTACTATTATGCCACAAATTTATAAACATCTACCATGCCATGTCTGTTTGTTTCTTTCTTCTAAGAGGAAAAATATCTTAGACCCTGTTGACTAAGGAAAATTCTTTATAGAAATGTCCTTCTGCAACTCCCCCTGCCCAAAGCAATTGATGCAGGCTAAGGTTGTTGAAGGACATGAAAACCATGACTTGCAGGTTCCTCAAGGGGAAACACATTTGCAGTGCTGTGATCTGTTAGGACATTGAGAAGTTGAGATGACGTCACTGAAAGGGAAACCTTGGGCTCTATAGACCCCGGAGGCGCCCATGAGAAAGGCAGCCAGTAAAGGTCTTGGAAAGCCATGTCTAGACTGAAGCCAACTGAGCCTGGGCCATCGCTTCCTGCTGGGGAAGGGATGCAGGGAGGCAGGCACAGGCTAAACGACACCATGTGGGAGCACAGCACGAGCCGGGTGCCACAGCTTGTCTGTGTTTCTAGAGAACCCATGTAAAGGGGAGGGAAAAGGCCCATGTCCCACCGCATAGCATGGGGAGTGTGGATCGTGACTGTCTTTTTTTTTGTGTGTGTGTGGTACTGGGGATGGAACCGGGGAGTATTCTACCTCCGAACTATACCCCCAGCCCTAATTTTTATTCTTTATTTTGAAACAGGTTCTCACTAAGTTGCGGAGGGCCTCACTAAGCAGCTGAAGCTGGCCTCAAACCCAGATCCTCCAGTCTCAGCCTCCCAAATGCTGGGATTACAAGTGTGTGCCACTGTCTTTTTATTAGGAAAAGAAAATTACAGAACCTGAGCCTTGACAGCATTGTAGACCAAAAGTAGTTGCTCTTCTTTTACTCAAAGGCTGTGCTCTATATGGGGGTCACAAATGCAATAAATAACATTAATACATGTAATAATTATAACGACGGCAAAATTTTACTCAGGCTGGTGTGTGTGTGTGTGTGTGTGTGTGTGTAGTTAGTATTTTTATATTTGCTTTACATATTGTGCTAAGTGAGTGTCACAGGATGCTTTTACTATTCTTTACCTTTTCTGTGTACTTATTATAAAGCACTTTGTGACTATTTTAATGAAATATTATAATGTAGATATCATCTTGCCTATTCTCCATTTTTAGAATACCCAAATTCCATTAACTAACTAGCCAGTTTCATAGGAACTTCAAGGAAAAGAGGATTTTCCCTGACCCCTCCACAACACAGGAACCAACCAGGGACACCT
This sequence comes from Graphiurus murinus, assembly GCA_004027655.1. NCBI lineage: Eukaryota > Metazoa > Chordata > Mammalia > Rodentia > Gliridae > Graphiurus > Graphiurus murinus. The sequence continues at coordinate 107,215 of PVLC010002557.1, forward strand.
CTCACACCCTCCAGGTGTAGATCCTCCTGGGACCCTGTCGTCAGCACTTCTAAGCTAGTTTCCACTCCTGGTTTCTCTATCCAAATTTTTGGTCTCCAAGTCTAAGTTAGTAGCTAGGATCCACAATCCCCAGGACTTGTAACTCAGCAGGAGCAATGAGCCCACGCTGAAGGTGGTGCACTCCTATGTGTATCCCTTCTGCGAGGACTCCTTTGGGGGAGCTGGGTGGTGTGGAGTGTCACTGCAGGTGACAGGCAGGTGAGCAGGAGGCTGCTGTGCAGCGTACCCTGCGGGCAGGCAGTGGGAGCCGCCCTGCACAATCCACAGTTTCGAATGTCGCAGGGAGTTCCTGGGAGTGACAATTTGCATTTTTGTTGAAATGACATAAAAAGCTAATGTGAGATGGAAATTCTACATACAGGGCCTGGTCATCTGTGGAATTTAGAGATATGTGATGCGTTAGGGAATAGAGGAGGTGTTCTGATACAGCATAGCATTTGGGTAGAGGGTCAAGGAAAGAAACATAGGTACAAGTATTTGAAGTATGCTGGAAGAAAAGCCAAAAAAAGTGAGTCCCACCACAGGCAGCAAAGCAGGGCTTCTGGGGACACAGAGACCTGTGTGACCTGAGTCTCTGAACCAGGAATGTTTTCTCTCTTTGCACAGAGAGTCTGCCTCCCTCTCTCCATCTGGGAGTCATCAGCAAGCTCCTGAATGCTCATTCAGAATTCTAAGGACTAGGGTTCTTTGGGGCAAAGTCATCAAAACAAGAGGGAAGTCACGTGATAGACATTGGGGCAGAAGCTGGTTCCGAATGTCCACAATTTTGCCCCCAGTCTTCTCATTCAGGGAGGGGGCCAGGCCTCATGCAGACCTGTGCCCTCTCTGTGCAGCCGGGGGCCTGGTGCAGCATGGACTCCACACAAAGCTTCACTGAATACCCAGGTGAAAAATTAGAACACAGCTCCTGCAGAGGACAGGAGGACAGGAAGAGGGGAGGAAGGCTGGGTGCAGAGGGAGAGATGTCAGTGCATTCTTCTGCCCTGCGTGTCTTTCCTAGTTACAAATCATCCGGCATTCCAAACCACACCCAGCTGTGTTTTCCATAGGAGTGGTGGAAAAGAAGAAAGGGAAGGGGGAAAAAAATCTAGAGTGTGAGGAAGAGAAGAAAGGAGGGAAGACAGAGGGAGGAGAATAAAGAGAAAGAAAATGGGCAGGGGGGTCCTGTGTTTTCAATGAGTCCAGATTCTCATATGCTTTATCTGTAATTCAACATTAGCCATGGAGAAAAGAAAAAATTGGGTCAAATTCCACCAATTCATTTTCATGGTTTATGAAGTGATGATTATTTTTTTTACATGACAAAGATATTGGAAAATAGCTCACTATCTTTCTAAATATAGCAAATATGTACCTTCTTATTAAAAACATGTGGACATTATTTTTAATTCCAAATTAAGAATAGCCCACGAAATACAGTATTTTAAATATTTTCTACAGGAAGAAACTAACAACCTGAAAAATGACCATTAAAAAACATGTCTATTCATCTGTTGATGGACCCTGAAGTTGGTTCCATATTTGGTGGCTGAGAATTGTGCTACTATACATGGTATGCATGTATCACTATAGCATTCTGACTTTAATTTTTTTGGAAAGACACCAAGGAGTGTCATAGTTTGGTCATAAATTGGCTCTATTCCTAGTCTTTTGAGGAACTTCCATAGTGGTTCAACTAATTTTTACTCCCACCATCGATATAAGTTTTCCTTCTCCTCCACATCCTTGCTAGAATTTGTTATTGTGTATTTTTGTGATTGCCATTCTAACTAATGTGAGATGAAACCCTATCAACAGATGAATGGAAAAAGAAAGTGTGGTGCACGCACCCGATGGAGTTTTGCTCAGCCATAAAGAAGAGCATAATTATGTCATTGGCAGGGAAATGGATGACACCAGAGAACGTCATGCTAATTGAGATCAGCCAGGCTCAGGAAACTGAAGGTCGAGGTCCTGTGTTTCTTCTCATATGGGAAGCTAAGGGTGGGTGGGGGGCAGAATAAGGGGACTCCTGAAAAGGAGAAGAGAGATTTGCAGAGTAGGGGGACGGACGGGGAAGACGAGGTAAGAGAAAGAGACCCAATCATGGTGTGTGTATAGATGGATGTATCATGATGAATTTCACAATGATATACAATTACAATGCACCACTAAAATATTAATAAAAAGTTTAGATTCCAGAGAACTCAACTGAAATGAAGTTATACTACTAAAGATTAGTTTCCTATAAAAAATAATGACAAAAATTGTCCCACACAAAACAAGGTTTTTGTTGGTTGGTTGGTTTAAATGAGCTTCTGTGGAAAATTCTCTCTTTTGTCTGGGCAATCTTTGGAGGAAATTCTGTGACTCAGATCAGCACTAAAATATATAACTGGAGACAACTAATTCTCCAACTACATTAGGTTATCCATAGAGAAAGTCTTTAGAACAATTTCTTTCTTTCTTTCTCTCTCTTTCCTTCTTTCTTTCTCTCTCCCTTCCTTCCTTCCTTCCTTCCTTCTTTCCTTCCTTCCTTCCTTCTTTCCTTTCTTTCTTCCTTCCTTCCTTCCTTCCTTCCTTCCTTCCTTTCTTTCTTTCTTTCTTTCTTTCTTTCTTTCTTTCTTTCTTTCTTTCTTTCTTTTTGAACTGGGAATTGAATCCAGGGGTGTTCTACCTCTGGGATATTCTGGGATATACCTCAATATGCAAATATGCATCTAGACTTTTTTTTTACTTTTTTGTTTTGAAGCAATGTCTAAGAAGTTACTGCATACCTGCCTCCAACCTGAGATCCTTCTGTCTTGGCCTCCCACATACCAGAATGACAAACATATGCCCTTACACCCAGCTCTTGGGTCAATTTCCAAAACTGATTTTGAATGCCTGGGATTGCACTGTATACCTTTGGTTTTTACGAGCTGGTGTCTTAGTAGAGGAAACTTTGCAGAACATCCCACCTGTGAACTCCTTGGCCCACTGAGATGGTGTCCTGCCTCACTGCTGAGTGTGCTCTCAAAATTCCCTGAGCGTAATACTGAAATTCGTATGCTAATCATGTTGCTAATTGTGTGGTGCCTTTGGAAGGTGGTTAGGATTAGAAGTCCTGAGGAGGGGACTCCTACCACTGGCTTCAGTGGCTTTATTAGAAGGGACACCTGTCTTTGCATCGGATACCTTCTGCTGTGGCAGACACAGCAGAACTCCTCAGACCCTGGCTCCAGGCTGTTCAACTCCCAGGCTCTAGAACTTGAGCCAAGTAACCTTCTATTCCTATTAAGGCATCCAGTCTCAGGTAATTTGGTACAGCCACAGGAAACACACTAAGACGTTTGCTAAGTACTCCTTTTGAGCATGCATTCCTCACATGTATTTTGATCTAGAGTTCAGAAAGATTTATGTGGATGGGGAATTTTCTTGGAAGTATGTTGAGCTGCCATTGGGCAGATGTACGTGTATGTGTGTGTGTGTGTGTGTGTGTATACACTCACCTGTAGCTGGAAACCAAATGGGTTTTGAGCAAGGGAACAGGGAGCCAAAGAGAGGGACAATTTCCATACATAAATTTCTCTTTTTGATATGGCCCTGGTTTTATTTCTGCGTATAGACTCAGCCTTTGTCAACACGATAGAGTGCCAATTGTGTTCTATCCAATTAGTCGGGACTTTGCCTTGGCCATAAAACTTTATGCAAACTCCTGCTCACAGGCTTGGCAGCCCAGGCAAACAATGATAGGCTTATAACTCTAAAAATTTTTTTGGCAAATAGCTAATAAGAGCTCGCTCTCTGTCTCTCTCTCTCTCTCTCTCTCTCTCTCTCTCTCTCTCTCTCTCTCCTCTCTCTTTCACAAGACCTTTAGCTGATGGAAAAGTAAAAGAAAAAAACAAGGACTTAGTCTCATATAGGCAGTGATGATGACAGTCCCATTAATAACATGGGTCATTAAAATTTATAAAAAGCTATTCTTAATATAGGATATAAATACATTTCTCGGGCAGAGCTATGAAATTTATAACCTTTTTATTGTCACCAGAGGACTTTCCTACTGCTCAGCCCCCGCCACCGTCTGCCCTCTGTCATAAATCACCGTGTGGTTAATAACCTAGATTACAACTACCAGTTGCATTTACGGAATTAAATATTGACTATGTGAAAATGTTATTACATTTTTACTGATCGGAAGACCGCGGACCAGCCCTGCAGGACATGTAGCTGGACAGAAATATCTGTGTAATCTTTGTTGGAAATACAGTTATGGGTACTGGGTAACCACTGATAGAGTTTGAAGCAATGAGGAAGGAAGGGAGAAAATAGTAGTTCCTTAATTTTACACCAGGCCGAACACATCAAGAGGAGACCATTAGATTGAAGCATTGCACCTTATTTTCAATTTAGGAGTCTTCAGGCCAAATGCAAGAAGTAATTATCAAACTGTGGACGGTAGAGCAATATGTCGAAAAGCCATAGTGTCCACACTGAATAAACCTTATTAAAAATATTGGGGAAATTCCAACAAGAATCAAATACCATGCGATGCCAAAGTGGGACACACTCCAATTTCTCGTTATTTGAACACAGCCATTGATCCTCCAATCTCGAAGTATCTCAAAGGCCTTTGCTTTCTACTTGAGCAGCAACCAGAGCAAAACTTGCGTTCCTAAAAGAGTTCCCAGAGTCACATCCAGGAGTGCTGAGCATATCCAAAGGTTCAGAATGTGACTCCTCGAATCTCTTGGAGACTTCACTTTCCAAGTAGGGCAGCTCAATCTACTGATGGCCTTGGTTTGAAGGTTGATTACAGTTTGGTCAAGCTGTCTGAAAGAGTACAGAACACGTTCTCCTCAGCCTCTCTCTGTCTCTGCCTCTTTCTTTTTCTCTTTCTCTCTCTCTCTACCACACACACACACACACACACACACACACACACACACACCACTGAGAAGTAATAAGCAGGTAATTGGATACACTTACAGTGAGAGTGGAAATGTGAGTCATACAAGAATTCCAGTCTTACCCTCTTCTTCTTACCCTTAAACCTAAGAATAATTGACTCATCAGTTGTGCCCTGGCAGGGCTTAACCATATTTTCTTGCGGTTGTAGATTTCATACAGCATTATTTTTCTACTCTTTTTGATAATTGCCTTTTTCTTCCATTGAGAACACTCAAGTTTGAGTATTTATTCTAAAGAAGCCCTTGAAATGGTTGTCACTGTATTGTTGTTGGGATCTGGAAGGTCCCTTGCCCCAGAAGCTCCGGTGTTGAAAGCATGGTCACCCATGTAGGAAGGTCTGGAGTGACTGAATCATAGGGCCCAAACGTCATCAGTCATCAGTGAATTAATCGCTGTGATGGATGCCTACATTGAATAGACTTCCTGGGTGGTGAGTGTACATAGGAGGAGCATAACTAGAGGATATAGGTCAACCTAGGCATGCCCTGGAAACATTTATCTTCTACAGTGTATTCTCTCTCCTTTCCTCTCCTCTCCTCTCCTCTCCTCTCCTCTCCTTTC
>PVLC010002558.1:0-41608 GCA_004027655.1 Graphiurus murinus
TTTTTTTTTTTTTATTCTTTATTTTGAAACAGCGTCTCACTAAGTTGCGGAGTGCCTCACTAGGTAGCTGAGGCTGGCCGCGAACCTGGATCCTCCGGTCTCAGCCTCCCAAATGCTGGGATTACAAGTGTGTGCCACCACATCCGGCTACTCCTTTAGCTGTTTTTGAACACAGCTTCCTGCCATCTCCTGGGGAAGGAGAGTTCACCTTCTGTCACTTAGATCTTCTTAACCCTGATGGCACCAAAGCCCAGATGACCTCACAGACTGGTGGGGAGCTTGGCAAGGCATTGAGAAACTCAAGTCTAGGTATCTGCTCAATTGTTACATTGCTGTGTGACCCTGGTTAAGTTGCTGAACCTCTCTGGATCTCAGTTTCACTGACCAAATGAGGGAGAATAGGCTAGAGTCAAAGCTCCCTTCTATCCCTGGGAGAGACTTCGTCTACTTTCCAAGGCATGAACCCTGATGGAATAGGGGTCAAAGAAACCTACCCCTGTTGAGGAGGTGACCCTGTCCAAGGCAAGCCTCTTGCCTTCTGTGTACATTCTAGAGTCTCACCCCATCAGGAATCAGGTGAAGGCAAGAGATTGAGACTTGCTGACTCTCGGAAGCACCTACTGTGTGCCACTGGCCTCAGCTACATCCCGCTCTCTGGGATGGGGGCCACGCTGCAGACCTGTCCTGTTTTGAGAAGGTGAGAGCAGGACACATGTGACAGCAGGAGGGACCAGGCCCTCAGCAGGTGGCTTTATGGGATAGGAAGGAGCTCAGCAGGTGCAGGGCCCTGGGGCAGGCAGTCCTGGTGTGAAGGTCAGAGGGCAAGGTGAGCCAGCGGGGAGGCGGAAGGAGCGAGTGGGACCCAGCCCCTTGGTACTGCTGAGCACCAGTGGGACTCGCTGTCTGACCATGAGGCCCGGGGCCAGGTCTGTTCTCATTCAACAGGCAGCGGCCCTGGACCACGGTTGTCCTTCAGCGTCCCTGGGGGACTGGTTCCAGGTTCCCAAACATAACAAAACCCTCAGATGCTCAAGTCCCTTCTGTAAAGTGGCACAATATTTGCATATAACCTATACGTGTGCTTCTGTAGACTTTAAATCATCTCTGGATGACTTATAACACCCCGTATGCAGTAAGTGCTATATAAATAGTTATTATACTTGGTCATATAGGGAATAATGGCAAGAAAAAGTCTATTCATGTTCAGTGTAGATGCAATTTTTCCCCTTTACTTCTATTTATTTACTTTGCATGGTTGGAGGTAGAACACAGGGCCTCATATATGCTAGGTAAGTGCCCTACTATTGAGGAACCCCCTCCCCCAGCCCTTCTGTATATTTTCAGTCTGAGGTAGGCTGAACTGTGGATATGGAAACCAATTAGTAGTAAGAGGTGCACACTTGTAATCCCAGTACTTGAGAGGCAGAGACAGGAAGATCGCAGGTTGGAGACCAACCTCAGCAATTTAGTGAGATCCTGTTTCAAAATAAAATATAAAAAGGGCTGGGGGTGCATCTTTGAGGTAGAATGTCCCTAGCTTCAATCCCCCAGTACCAAAAAAGAACAGCATAAATCAGGGTAGAAGGTGGAGAATGTGGGGCTGGGGTAGGCGATATTTTGTGAGAATTAATTAAGATTATTTAGCCGAGAGACACTTAGCATAGTGCCTGGTGAGCTTTGCAATCACCCATCTATATCTCTTTGTGCATTTATTTGTTGCTGGGCACCCTCATCTAACTCTAAGCTGGTTTCGGAGCAGCCTTGTACCAGGCTTATAATACGTGCTCAGTGAATGTTGATTTCCTGGTGCCCTCCTCCTGCTCAGAATCAAGAAGCGCCGCTGTCAGGTGAGGTGGCATTAGTCAGCTCACAGAGGGGAGGCGGGCGCAGAGGCAGGGGGCCACAGGCCGGCGAGCTCTGACGTCAGAGCTGGAGATGGAGCGCCTGCCAGCACCCTTGCGGGCTGGGCACCTCCAGCAAGCCCGGACAGCTCTGCTGTTTACCAAGGGCAGGGCTGGCTTCTTTCTGTAGAGCACAAGGTGTTCTTGCTGCTCCACGACTTTTCTGGCTCCTGGGAGCCTCCTGGGTGCTGCGACCCCACCATATCCCTAAAGAGGAAGAAAGAAGAGAGGCCAGGGGAGGTGCGGAAACACTTACAGAGTGTCAGCCTGTGTGCAGCCCTGGGCTGACCGCCTTCATTTTCAGTGTCAGTGCCTGGAGCAGGGACCATGACCCCACCCCTCTCTGCCCCCTGCCTCCTTACCATGGTGCAGGGTTCCCCAGGGGGGTTGGCAGGGACTGAGGACTGAACAAAGAGTTGGGAAGAGAAACGATCACCCCTCTCAGGTCTTACATCCATAAAAACTCCTCTCACCCCAGGACCCTTGGGCCTGGGAAGGACTGAAGGTGACCACTTTTTTCTCTTTCTGGGTGGCTGGTTTTATGACCACAGTGGGTCAGCGCCCTCCTCTCACCATGAGAGTATAACCCAAGGAAATGAGGTCACCACCGGCTGGATCAACACTGCTCCAACCCCAGCCTGTGGTTATCAGTGACAAGGCGCTTATTCTGGCCTGGCCCATGGGAAGGAGGCATGTTTGTTTGGGTGGTTGGGTTCCAACCTGGGCTTTGGACAAACTGGTGATTATCCTTGGGAAAGCGGACCCACAGGATGTTCTGAGATTCTGCGTTTCTCTGGGGACGGCCAGCTCCCTGGAACTGGTGGCCACATATCGTCCCAGCCTTTGCCTGCCCCGGCTCTGACGGCTCTTAATAATTATTAACCTCAGGAGAATTTATCATAATAAACCGTAGTGACAGGCACCCTCCAGTGGTAATGTACAGTGCAGGATACCTTCTGATTTTTTCCAGTTATCGATTACTGTAAATGACCATATGCAAGGTTAGGGGCTAGGGGCATGGCTCGGTGGTAGAGCACTCTCCCAGCACGCGCAATCCCTGGGTTCCATCCCCAGGAGCATGTACGCACACTCACACCATACTAAGCTGGCATTTTATAACAGTCGTCTCATTTGATTGTCACAAAACCCCTTGATGTAGCTTCTGCTGTTACCTCTGCTTTAAAGCTGGGGAAATCAAGGCATCAGGGAGTTAAAACCCCAGGAGGTTGGTAAGTGGCGGGACCAGAGTCAAGGCCAGGTCTGTCGGAGGCCAAAGCCCAGCCTGGGCGCCCACCCATTGTTCCATCCACCTCTGCCCAGATCATGTGGGTCCCAGGTGTGGGGGAGCCGCTGCTCTTTGGTCAGAATTGACTGTAGGACTAGAGTGCTCCCTTTTGGGGTGAAATGGCTGCAGGAGATGGAGCCCCAGGAAGTAGGAACTTAGAGGTCACCTTGAATGTGTCCTCACACACTCCCCATTACAGGCCCAGGTGGAGAGGTTATAGCCGAACCCAGGGAGGGGTGCGCAGTCTCTCTGAGCTAGGTCACCTGCTCCCAGCCTGGGGAGCGGCCAGGGCTGGATAGTGAGCCAGGGTGTCACATTAAGGAGATGAGGACCTTGCTCTTAGCGGTGAGAGGCCAGAGGCTTCTGAGCACAGGTGACGGGTTTATATCTCAGATGGACCCATCACCTCTGGTAAAAGTAGGCATGGGGCAGGCAACCGAAGCCCGGGCCAGCGAGGAGCAGGGGCAACCCAAGACCACATGGGTGCTGGGACTGTGGCTCTGGAGCAGGGCTGGCAGGAATGGGTGGCTGGCTTTCCAGGGATACTTTTTGGACATCCACCTGGTAGGTAATAGATGTACTTCCTTTTACTTACTGGAAGAGTCAGGATTTAAAGGTCAGGGTCTGGGGTGCTGGCTGACATAACCGACATCCTCCCCTCTCCCCCAGCCCCGACTGTGGCCTCCTCTCTGTTGCTCTGTAAGTTTCCATTTGATTAGATTATTAAGCATGGAGGTCAGTGACTTTGGGCAGGAATCCCAACTATTCAAGGGCTCTTCTAAAAGCAAATAAAATTGTTTTCCATAGATGTCATCTGGCTCACACCTAAGCCCAGAATTTCAAGGCCCTCAGCTACATTCCACCTACACCCCCCCACCCCCAGCTGGACCTCCCAGCCTTTCTTCCCGTCTCCCTACAAGGCTGGTCCTTACCATCTCCTTCTGCACTCTGGAATGTGTCGCCCACTGTCTGCCAGCACAGGCCCCCTCCTGGGACTTCTGACCAAGAACGCCCTCCCGTTGGTCCGCAGCAATTTGTGAGCCTGCTTCCTGCTAGGCTCAGGGTGTCCTCCAGGGAGGGGGTTAGGTGACCTGGTGGGACGGCCAAGTGCTGCTGCCCACTCAGGAGCAGCGGGGGAGGCCATGGAAGGAGGTTTGTGGGACCTCTGAGCTGCTCCATGTTCTGCGGGCTCTGGGCAGTGGGGTGGGCATGTTTGGAGATCATCAGAGAAGATGAAGATGCCTACATCTACCTACATGGTGGGGCTACCTGTGGCCTCCCAGGTCATTGATGCAGGGGCAGAGCAGGGCTCTGGGCTCTGTTTCTGTGGTTTCAAGCCCTCCTCTTCTCCCTGGTTGTGTGACCTTGGATGGCCAGGTCTTTTCCTCTCAGCCCTGTTTCTTCTGTGGGAAGAGCACAGCGCCCTGTCCTACACAGAGGATCAACTGTACTGCGATGGTCCCGTTTTGTATCTGGGTAAACTGAAGCTGATAGAGGCAAAGTTCCTCTCCAAGGCCAATCAGCCAGGAGGTGGGGGAGCCAGGATTTGAACCCTGGCAGCTTTGGCTTCCACCACAATGCTGTTTTCTCTTTACCAAGAGAGCCTGAGGAAGGACTCGAGGGAAAGAGATGAGAGACACCACACATGTGCTTCTGTCCTAGGCAGCCTTCAGCTTTATGCCCAGCTTTCCAACAACCCTGTGTAATAGCTGGAATTCTTACCCAAGTTTCCTCTCTCCCTCCTTCCCTTCTCTCTTCATTTTCTTTCCTTCTTTGTAGTGAGGTGTATGTAACTCTTTCTTTCTTTCTTTGTTTCTTTCTTTGTTTCTTTCTTTCTTTCTTTCTTTCTTTCTTTCTTTTTAATACTAGGGATTGAACCCAGGGGTGCTCTACCACTGAGCTACACCCCAGCCCTTTAAATTTTTTTTTTTACTTTGAAATAGGGTCTTGCCAACTTGCTGAGCCTGGCCTCCAACTTTTGATTCTCCTGTCTTAGCCTCCCAAGTACTGGGATTACAGGTGTACACCACTGTGCCTGGCTAGGTATGTGTGATCTGAACAGTGAATCTTCACCGATGTTTGCACCATGTAACCAGGATCTCAACATAATACGTCCCCCACCTGGAAGGCTCCTTCACACAGCCTCCCTAATAGTATTTCTCTTCATAGATTAACTTTGTCTATTTTCAAACATCATCAAACACTTCTTCAGTTGTTCACATGGGGAAACTGAGGCTTGGAGAGATGAAGCAATGTGCCCAGGTCTTTTAAGTGACAGAGCCAGGAGGTGGGCCCAATGCCTGCCACGGCCCCTGGGGCTTCCCATTGCCTGCGTGTACTGTAGCCGGTGGCAGTCTCCGAACCAGACCACAGCGTATCCACCAGGCACTTATTTTTATTTCAGGTAGACTGACTCCTGGCAGCCATTGGCCCTTTTAAATCAGTTCAGCCCCAACCAATGAGGCCAGTTTGCCTTGGCAGGCCCTGCCGAGGGTGGCCGTGGGCGCCTGTGGTCTGGCCAGGGGTGGCAGGAAGCAGCAGGCCTGGAGCCTTTGCTGTGGGAGGCGCCGTTTGGACCTCATTGGTGGCACAGGTGACTGAACCCCTCCACCTCACAGCCCAGGGCCCTCCAGGAAGCAGCCTGGAAGCAGCCAGTTCTGGCCTTACATAAGCAGACCAGCCCGAGTGCCCTCCCTGCCCACCACCTAGGCCCCTTTGCACTGGGTGGGGCCCCAGCCCTGGGCAGCTGGCCACCCTGGTTATTCTGGTTAGGAGGACAGGGGTCCACACCTGGGAGAGGCCTCCTGAGGCCTCACAGATGAGCTCACTGTGGTGCCACACCTGGGGTTCACCTCGCTCTCCATTGAGGTCACCGCCGAAGGACTGCCAGGAGGTGACATCATCCCACAATCCCTCAGCGAGGTGCTGAGCCGGCTTGGCCAGGTGGGAGGGGGGCGTGGCTCCAAGGAAGAGCCTCACCGGCTGGGAAGGGAAACCAGGCTCTCCCCGGTGACCGTCCTGTTAATCACCCAGCAATTTCATTACTCAACAACCCTCCCAAGTTGCAAATTAAGGCAGGGGGAAATCAGGCCCTGAAGGCCAAGGAGGCTCCCTTACCTGGCTGTGGAGAGAGCCTTCCTCCTGAGGCTAGCCTCCCCGTCTCCGTCCTCACCCGTGGCCTCTTTGTTCTTTGCCTTTGTGCATTGTGGACCAATACCGTGAGCACTTCCAAACATACACTCTGTTTCTCCTCCCTATGTCCTGCGGCCTCCCAGGGGCCCAGACCCCCACACCCTCATTTCCTCCCTTGGCCCTGGATACTGAAGAGTGGGAAGACAGGCAGTGTGAGCTCAGGGGTAAGGTACACCTGGGTTGAGATTCTTGCTTGGCCATTTCCTCCATGACCTTGGAGATGGGATACACTCTCTCTGAGCCTTGGTTTCCTGGTAGGATAATCTGGATGCACATAGTAGGCCTACCTAATTAACCTCCTGTCCCTGCCCCAGCCCCAGCTTGAGGGGCCAGGGGTCCAACAGTGTGAAGGCTAAGCTGCATCTGTGGCTGTCATGTCCCCAGGAATATCCTTGTGACCCCTACAAAGAAACTTGGGCATCTTCCTGAACCGATAGTTCCTTGTTAACTGAGCACCAGCTCTGCCACGCCAGGTGATGGGGTGCAAAGATGGAGTTTTAGTGAAAGCCAAGCTCCCTTACCTGCCTGACTGATTTTTTACCTGAAGGCACAGCCATTTACAAGGATCTGGTGGCGTCTAGTTGTTTGGTGAGGGCAGGCCTTCATTTTACAGCCTATGAATGGGACCTCAGAGACCTCAAAAAGGGTGTGAGTATGTGTGTGTGTGTTTAGTTTTTATTTTATTTTTAATTGACAATTATTTTATATATTTATGAGATACAAGGGGCTGTTTTGATACATGGTGGAATGATCAAAGCAGCTAATTAGCATATCCTTTGCCTCAAATATTCATCATTTCTTTGTGGTAAGAACATTTAAAATCTCTCTTGGCTAATTTGTAATATGCCATATATTATTATTAACTATAATCACCTTGCAATGCAGTAGAGCACCGGAATTTCTGTTACCTGTGACTATCCATTGACCAATCTCTCCCCTCCCCCTTCCTGGTTAAGTGTTTAAACTGACTACAGCCCCTTCCACTGCCCCTGGCTGACCTTTAGATCTGCTTCCCTCTCTGGGAGGGGAGTTATGTAGGAATCAGGCAGGGCTGTCTGATGTCCACTTGGCAGCTCCTCAGGGATGCTCCAAGACACCTCAACCCCTTACAGCCCCTAACACTCAGCGCCTCCCTCTCCACCGCCTCTGCTGCACTTCCAGAGGCTCCCAACCTAGCAAATGGGTCCAGAACAAAAGGCGGCCATCTACCTGCCCGCCTCCCCCACCCACCCCATGTGCTGCCCATCAGCAAGCCCTGCAAGTTCTACACTGTATCCTGCATCCCTCCTCCTTTCCATCCCCACCCCTGGGGTCCGTGCTGTCATCTTCCCTGGACCACTGCGCAGTCTCCCATCTGGTCTCCCTGTTGCACAATGCCCCCTCTATTCATTCCATTAGAGTGCAAGCCTGACGGTGTGGCCGGGCTCAGCATCAAGTCTGAAGGCCTTGGTCTCCTCTGAGATGACTCCGCTGCATCATGCAGCACCCTTCCCTTTGCTTTTCTTTCTTTCTTTCTTTTTTTTTTTTTTTTTTTTTTTTTTTTTTGGTACTGGGGATCGAGTCCCAAGTGCATTCATTCTATCACTGAGCTCTTACACTGCAACCACACAATCTTCACTCAGTCCCCCAAAGACCCCCCAAGCCTTTGCTTGTACTGTCAGGATCCTCCACCCTTCTCTCCAGGACGGCACCTAATCTTCCTCTGGACCCCAGCCCATATCTCTGAGAGGCCTTCTCAGCCAGCTCTCCCCAGGGCTCAGTCACCTATGGCTCCTCCCATGGTACCCTGCAGAGTTCTGTCAAGGTGCTCATCGCAGCTGGTGGGAACATACTTATTTAGGAGATGAGCCACGTCTGGTGCTGGCGTCTGTGAGCTCAGGAGGGCAGAGACCCCATCTGTCTGGTTCATCGTCGTTCCTGCTGCCTGCCAGGTAGTGGGTACCCAAGAAGCATATGTTGAACAAATGTGCATTGTTAACAGATCCTGACCTCGCGCCACTCTCCCAGACAGCAAGGAGACATGGCTGTCCAGAGCCACATGGCACTAGCTGTGACCATGGCAAGCAGCAGAATGATGCGCTCTACCCCCGTGCTCCCTTCGTGGCATGATGGACTCTACAGACCTGGTTATATTAAGGACGTTGAGATGGGGATGTGGTCCTGGTGACCCAGGCAGACTGGAGGAAATCACAGGAGTTCTCATGTGAGACAGGCAGGTCAGGGAGGAGGGGAAATGCAATGCAACTATAACATAAGAAATTTTGGTTGAAGCTGTTAACTTTGCTGTGATTTGTTAAAGCAGCTGCAGGAAACTTAATACAGCCATCTGGTCATGTCACCAACCTGGGTCCACCTCTAGGCTGCTGTAGGGATAAGCTCCCAGATTTTCTGGCTTCCCAGCTGAGTGGGAGGTACCCAGGAGAGGAGGCAGTAGGTACTGTGTATTTTCCATCTCAGTGTTCAAACCACCCCTTTAGTAATGAGCAGTGTTATGCCCATTTAACAGATGGGTTTGCAGAGGTGAGCATAGAAAGTGCCAGAACTGGGACTTGAACCAGAGTCTGTCTGACTCCGAAAGCTATGCTCTCATCTCCACGTACCCTTCTCCCTTCCCAGCAGCTCTGGGCGGTGAGGCAGCTTTAGCAGAGTGCACTGGAGCCCGGGCCTGAGTGCACACAGGCTTCACCCAGGCGGGGTCTGTCATCCGAGCATCGGTCACCAAGTGAGGTGGCCCTGTCGTCTCCTGTGGCCAGGATGTGTGCCTCCACCTTTCCGGGGTTCCAGGAAAGGTTTCTGTACTTGTGTCTCCCTCAGTGTGAACGAGCTCTATGTGGACGACCCAGACAAGGACAGCGGGGGCAAAATTGACGTCAGTCTGAACATCAGTTTACCCAACCTGCACTGCGAACGTGAGTATTCCCCAGAGCCACACCCCCTGCAGGCAATGGCGGGGCAGCCAGGAGAGGCTGCAGGACAGGACCAGCTGCAAGAACATGCATGTGGTGCCCCCACTTTCCGGAAGTGTGTGATCGAGTGTGCTGGGGCCTGGAAGTTTGCTGGAATAAACACACAATAAACTCCCCCACAGAGGTTACCGCTGCACAGTGGCCCTGTTGGCTGAAACGGGTGGAAGCTCTTGGGTCATGCTTCTTAACAGCAGATCCTGCAATTCTCAGCAAGTGTTTGTTGAAAGCAGGAGACTATCAAGGTGGAAGAGAGGCAGGACAGGGCAGCATGAGAGAATAACCCAAGAAGTGTGTTCAGCTGAAGTGCTCAGCCGACCCATGGCGAGCTGTGGAGTGTGGATGACACCGTAGTTTGTCCTGTGGTAGCAGTGGGAGCAGGCTGTTATATCCCTGTCCCTGGCTAATAGCTGCAAGGTGTTCTGCTGGGCACAGTGGGAGTCATGTGACCTCCCCAGCATTTCAGGACAAGGAGGCTTCCCAGTAGCCCCGAGCACTGGCTGAGCGAGGGGTGTGTGGCTCTAAGCAGACAGGTGCGCCCCATCAGGGAAAAGGCTCCAAGACATCTGTTAATGAGAAGGATTGGGAAACTTACTCTGTACTTCAAACCTATTTTATTTGGTTCTTTTACTCAAGACAGTAAGTTGTTCCTATAGCACAAAAGTTGAAGTCTGATTTGGAGTCAGGTCCTAGCTGCTTTGCTCATAAAAGCTGTGACCTTGGCTAAGGTGGCCGCCAGTTTCCTCCTCTGCAAAATGGACTTAATAATATAAGTTGCCTGCATTGTCAGGAGGATCTGATGAGGTAAGTCCTCGACTTGTTGGGGAACAGCTGAGCATCCTCTTGGGGACTGGGGTTCAGGCCAGCCTCTGCCCTCCTCACATGTAGCCCGATGCAGTCTCCTCTCTCTTCCCTCCTCTCTCTCCTATTAAAAGGCACAGAACATTATCTATAGCATGTGTCTATATCTCCATCCTTATCCATTTGGGGAGAATGTTTTCTGCCTCAGAAATATCATTTCCCTCCTTTAAGAACATGTATTTTCTACATTTCTTTGATAGAAATAGTTTGATTTCAGAATTGCTCCTTGGTAACACTGAGAGCCACAGAACATTTTTGTCAGAAATCGGCCGCCGCACTTTTGTGATCAGCCCCTCCTGTAGATTGACTCTGCCTTTGAGATTTGGCTATAATATGTCAGAGAAAAGTTATAAAAAGGCATTGGGATGGAAAATAAAGGAGCATTACCCAGTTTTTGGATTAGCACACTCTTCCAGGCGGCTCAGCTGTTTGTCATTATGAAGCTATTTTTCAGCTCTGTTAAGTTAGACTGTTGACGATTGCCCTGGGGTCAGTGAGTTCATGTCAGCTTTCCCGATTGCCTGTATGCTTGTCTGCTCTTTTCGTCCTCCTTCAAACCAACTGTAACATCTTACTAGTTTCTTCACAAATTAAAAAAAAAAAATCTTTTGCACATGTTTATATGTTAACCTAAATAAATTAAGGGCACAGCTGAGGGCAGGACACTGAGTTGATCTCTGGCCAGAGACACAGAGACATTCAGCCCTGTTGCTGCTTCTGGTGACAATGACATCACACTTTTGATTCACAGTAGGTCCTGAGCCAGAGAACCTATTGAAATAGGTCAGTTGTATTTATTTTTACTTTATAATTTTTTTTTCTCTTCCTCTTAGAAAAACAATTCATCTGGCAGCCTCTTCAGGAACTGATTGTGTCTCTGGAGCAAGGAAATTCTTAGTCAGGCCAGAGAGCAGAGACCAGTAGAGCAGGGAAGGGATGTGGTTCCAAGACCTGTCCCAGCTCTGAGTAGCAGCCCAGGACAGCCCAATGTCCTCAGGCTGCCGGCTGGGTCAGCCTTTCTCTCCTCAACCCAAGTAGTCCCACTGGAGTCCGACACCCTGACTTTTCTTTGAAAGGTTTTCAGGGCTAGGACATAGCTCCATGATAGAGGGCTTACCTCGCATGCACAGGGCCTGGGGTTTCATTCCCAGGAACAAAAAGAATAGTTTATTTTTATCATATTCAGAAATGCATGCTCATCATTGTACCTCGGAAAATTCAGAGAAGCAGAGAGAATAAATTACCCATAATTCCACCACCCGATGACACTAGCTGTGGACAGACTGACATCACTCTGTCCTCTTGGCCTCCCTTTCATGCATCTCTGAGCATAGCTGAGGTCATGCCACATGTACAACCTCCCTGTCCTGCTTTTAAAAACAATACTCTTAAGCTGGGCGTGGAGGCGCATGCTTGTAATCCTAGTACTGGGGAGGCTGAGACGGATGGATCACAGGTTCGCGTCCAGCCTCAGCTACTTAGGCCCTCCGCAACTTAATGAGACCTTGTTTCAAAATAAAGAATAAAAAAACTAGGGCAGGGGGTGTAGTTCAGAGATAGAATGCCCCTGGGTTTAATGCCTAGTTCCACACAAAAAAAAAACAAAAAAACTATTTTTTGCACAACTTATACAGGGTGTGTGTGTGTGTGTGTGTGTGTGTGTGTGTGTGTGTTGTGTTACTGGGGATTGAGCTCAGGGCATTCTACCTCCAACGTATGCCCCAGCCCAATTTTATTTTTTATTTTGAAACAAGGTCTTCCTAAGTTGCTGAGGCTAGTCTCAAACCTACAAGCCTGTCTCAGCCTCCCAAGTACTGGGATTACAAGCGTGTGCTGCCATGCCCGATTATACAGGATTTTTTTAAAGACGCACATTCCAAATACAAAAATAAAGAAAAAAGTTAAAACGTTAAAGTGCCCCTCTCCGACCGGTCCCCTTTCATTCTTTCGGTTTTAGTCATCTTTTTCATCACCGTGATGAAAATGCTTGACAGGAGGAGGAAAACAGTTTTTTGGCTTGTGGTGTTCAGTCCATAGTCGGCCAACACCAAGGCAAAAACATCCTGGTGGCAGGGTGTGATGGAGAAAAGCTGCTGAGGTCCTGGAGGCCAGAAGCAGAGAGAGAGGAAAGGCCAGGGGCAGATACAGTCATCGACCCCCTCCTCCCGCCATGCCCCACCCGTGAACCTTGCCACATCGGGCATCAGGCTTGAGCTTTGAGGGGGGACGCTCCATACTCTCACCCTAACAACTCCCCACTGCTCCATCGTCCCCTAAGGAAACCTCTTCCAGCAGTGGGGGCCCTTTCCCACCTCTACATGTGGGATACATACTGCATGCACATATTCAACCATAGGCTGAAAATATTTAGGGAAAAAAATTGTTTCTGTACTGAGCATGGACAGACTTTTTTTCCTTGTCATTACTCCCTAAACAATGCAGCATAAGAACTATATATGGTAGTCAGCTCCCTTGCTGTAAAAATACCAGAGAGAAAAGCTTTTGGCTCACAGTTTTGGAGGTATCAGTCCATGATCCAGTGGCCCCATTGCTTTTGGGCCTGGAGTGGCACATCATGGAGGGGCGTGTGGTGGAACAAAGCCGGTTCACCTCATGGCAGGAAGCAAAAGAGAAAAAGAGGAAGGGACAGGGATACAACTAATTCCTTCAAGGGCAGGATTCCAGTAGACCTCCTACTAGACCCCAGCTCTTAAAGGTTTACCACCTCCCAATAGCCCCAAGCCAAGACCAAGCTTCTATGCATGGATTTTTGGGAAACACTTAAGATCCAAATTATAATAGCTATTTATATACCATTCACACTTTATTAGGTATTATAACTCATCTAAAGTTGGTTTGTAGTATGCAGGAGGACATGTATGGGCTATATTCAAATGCTGTCCCATTTTATATAAGGGACTTGAGCATGCTCAAATTTGGATATCCACCGGGATCTTGGAACCAATCCCCCATGGATACTGAGGTATGACTCTATCATGTTTGGTATTTCATTTTTTACATAATTTGGACCCTACAATATGGAACTTTTCTGCAGTTTTTAAATTTTTTTTCAGCTAGTATCTTGTTTTTATAGTGCTCATAATCTTAGTAAGATTAAAAACAGTTGCCATTTATTCAGCCCTTACTCTGGCCAGGCCCGTCCTGCATCCTGTGTTAATGCATCAAGTTGAAAAGAATCCCTGTGGAGCCCTGGAGGCTGTGGGCTTTGGAGCAAGGCCTCCAATCCTAGCTCTGTTATTTCTCAGCTGTGGGGTCTCTGCCTCAGTTTCCCCAGATGTCAGCTGGGGTTAATGACATCTTCCTCATGGGGACATTCAGATGAGGCCCTCAGGTCCCCACACCCACCGAGGAGCTCAGGTTGTCTCCATTTTCCCCTGTTATGGTGGGCTCTTTAGAATCGCTTCCTGCAGTTCTTTCTCCTCTGTGTTCCAACCTCCCTTTAGTGCTCCTGCCGGGGACATTTCCGTATTGCCATAGTTTACAGAGATCTTCTCTCTCCCTGCTTCCATTTGCACCATCTTGGGGGAATGCAACAGGTGCTGTTGGCCTGCCCAGTTTATAGATGGGGAAAACAAGTCTTACTAAGGTAACAGGGTCCTGTTGAAGTCAGGACCGGGACTCCAGGCCAGAGGATTCCTATCTGGTGTACTAAGGAACCTAGAAAAGCACCTAAGCACCTGGAGGACAGGGCTTGCATTGTCCTTTGCACTTCCTTGCAGGAGCCGGTGGTGGGTGGAGGAGAGTGTGTGAATGAATGAGTGGGTGACTGAGCCGGTTCACCCAGTGAGGCCTGAGTTGAGATTCAGGGGCTAAACGTTATTATTTAATAATGTTCATTCAAGATTAAGGGATTAAATTAACAATCATTATTTAGTTACTGTACAGGGGATTGAACCCAGAAGCATTCTGCCTCTGAGCTACACCCCTGGCCCTTTTCATTTTTTTAGTTTGAAATAGGGTCTCATTAGGTTGCTGAGTCCTACTAAGTTGCCAAGGCTGGCCTCGAACCTTTGACCCTCCTGTCTCTGCCTCCCAAGTACTGCGATGACAGGTGTGCACTACCACTGCACCTGGTCAGGGAGCGCTGACATTTATCCAGCCCTTTCCTCCTACCCATCATCCCCTGTTCTGAGCATTTTCCACACCTGTTAACTAGTCCAGCCTCATAATTGTCTATGAAAGGATGAGTGATCATCACCCCCATTTTCCAGAGAAATCAACTGAGGTGTCGAGGGGCGGGGTGGGGCGGGGCTGGTTCAGGGTGTGGGTGACTGCTCTCCTTGCTCCCACAGTGGTCGGGCTGGACATCCAGGATGAGATGGGCAGGCACGAAGTGGGCCACATTGACAACTCCATGAAGATCCCGCTCAACAACGGGGCCGGCTGCCGCTTCGAGGGGCAGTTCAGCATCAACAAGGTACCGAGACCGCCTGGGCCGCTTGCCCGCTGCCACCCTCTGCCCCTCTATCCCAGGTGCAGCGGGGGCTGTGTGTCACCTCACCCCACCTTGACAGGGTGTCTGGCAAGCTGAGCCTCAGGTCCAGGGCCTGGTGGTTGCTGCTGAGAGTCTGGGTGTAGTTCCCGGCTCCCCGAGGGTTTAGGTCCCTGATGGCTGGTTCAGGAAGGGGCTCCTCTACCCCCGTGGGGAGTCAGCGGGTGGTGAGAAGACCTTAGGATTGGTAGCCTGGAGCCCTGGGTTCCAGTCCCAGCTCTACCTCTTCTTGAGCCAGCAACACCCTCCCGGTGATTTGACCCACATTTTTGCATCTCTAGGTAGAGGATATGATGATAATAATTATATAGTGAGTTCACCCACTTTACAAAGTTTTATGAGGATTAAATGATCTAATACACATTCATTAAAATTTTTTTTCTTACGGATCACCTTCCATGTTCAGGTTGGTCACAGGCTCGGGGGCAAGGCTAGATGGGAAAGTTCCTGGGCTGGTGGAGCTTATGTTTCATAACTCTTCCCACTGGACCCCACCTTTTAGGTCCCACCAATGCCAACCCTGCCACACCAGGAACCAGCTTTTCCAACACATGAACTGTGGGGGGCCATGCTGAGCATAGCCAGGGCCTGGGAGCACTGCGCTGCAGGTTGAGGGGTCAGGTGGGGAGGGCCTCGCCCCTGTGTGCTGCAGACAATGGGAAGAGACAGAGACTGGCCGCTGTAGGAACCCAGAGAAGGAATGGAATCCAGGCCACTGTTGGGAGAGCAGGGCTGGGCTGCACGTGCTCCTTGCTCCTCTGCCGCATCTGCTCTTGCCCCACTTATTCCCTAGGATCAGCTGCTGGCCCGCATGTGTTCGTCCATGTGGGTCCCTCAGGAAGCCTTCCCTCCCTTCTCCTGCCCACCCCCATTCACGCTCATCACAACCCTCCAGGTGGCTGCTGTTGTTTCTCTCCTCCTCCTGCTAAGGGAGGATCGGATTTCTAGACTTCCTCTGTCTGGTGCCCCTTGTATCATTTGTTCATACTCAGTGCTATTGAGGTCCACTGTGTGCTCCACCCTGGGGTGCAGTGCAAGGACAAAAGCCACGTCCCTGTGCATGGTGACACTCACAGTCTCTAAGGGGAATACAGCAGATGCACAGACCTTCAGTAAGACCTTCCAACAAGCGCATGTGTAAATTTGAGAACACAGCTGTGAAGATAATGAAGGGGTAGCTAGGTGCAGTGGTGCACACCTGTGATTCTGGTACTTAGGAGGCTGAGACAGGAGGATCGCAGGTTCAAGGCCAGCCTCAGCAACTTAGCAAGACCCTGTTTCTAAATAAAAAGTAAAAGATGACTGGGGGTATAGCTTGGAGGTAGAATGCCCCTGGGTTCAACCCCCAGTATCAAAAAAAAAAAAAAGGTAGTGAAGGGTGCTGCAGTGGAGGATCAGGGAGGCCCAGAAATGGGAGTAGGCAAGGCCTGCCAGAGGGGGATAGTTGAAAATGGGTGGGGATTCCTGCACACCTAGCTGTGGAGCCTTCTCTGAGGAGGTGTGATTGCCTAGGCTAAAGAAAATATGCATGCCCAGAGGGTGACCAAGAAGGAACCACATTATTCAGGTTCACAAGCCCAGCACCTAGGGAACAGCCAAGTCGCCACACACTTGGTAGCTGTGCCCACGGCTGCCATCTGCCCCCCTGGATGGTCTGTGTTAGGACACCCAGCTGGCCTGGGTGAACCAGACTTGCTCTTTTGAGACCAGCCAGACCCATGTTCAAAAATCCTGGCTACACCATCCACTGGTTAAGAACTCTGAGCATTTTTGTCTCTCTGAGCCTGTTTCTTCATCTGCAAAATGAGGGAATATGAATACCAACCTCACAGGTCATGAGACAGAACCAAAGCAGAACATGTAAAGTGGTGGCACAGCAAGGACTGGACGGTCAGCGGCACCCCTCTGCTGGCCCTCCGTGTCCCTGCCAGCAGCACATTCCTGGGACACATTCACCTGTGCTCACCACCTCAGCCAAGTGCCAGCAGGAGGAGGACATGCAGGAAGCAGGGGTTCTCCAGCCAGAGGGGCCAAGGCTCCTACAGAAGGTCCCGCCAGCCCCATGCTGTGGCCACCACCTACTGGACTCAGAGTGACCCTTTGCACACATTAGGTCCTTGTAAGAGTCCCCGGGAGACAAGTCCAGAAGGGCCAGTGGCCAGCTCCAGGCCACACAGCAAGCTCTAACCCAAGTAGCCTAGTGCAGTGGCTGCCGACGGCCACTTGTATCAGCATCCCTTTTATGCATTCTGTGACCAGGGTCCCCCTGAGCTCCAGGTGCCAGCCAGGCTGCCCTCTGCCCTAATCCCTTGGGGGCCTGCAGCCACCCACTCTCCCTCATGAAGGGGCCGTGTCCCCAGGAGCCTCCTGTCCAGAAAAGGAAGCCAGCAGTGATAGCATGTCCTGAGGACCAGGACGGCAGCCACCCCATCTCCCAGCGTCAGTTGCACACCTGACCCATGGCCTTCTTGTCTGTCTTCCCCTCCCCCGCCGACTGAGCTGCACCCACTGGCCACCCAGTCTCATCTCCCAGCCCCACAGAGAATGTGGGAGGGAGTGGGTTGGGCTCCAGCTATATATTTTTAAAATCATCCGAGACGCTGACGCAGGTGCCTAAGTCACAGGCTCCAGCAGCGTCTTTTCCTTCTTGGGCCCAGCGTGTGCTGGTGAGTCACGGCCTGTGATGGATTTGGTGCGGAGCGGGAGTGGGTTACTGAGTCACAGCCTCGGGGGGGGGGGGGGCAGCAGAGGGTGCAGGTGCCTGGGGCCAGCAGCCTTCACCCCTCACCCTGCCAGGGAGCCTGACCCCCTCACACCCCCACGGAGTAGAAAAGCTCAGGAAGGACACCTGCAGGGCAGCCCTGGGCTCCTTCCCCTGGGGTGATCTGCAACTGGGACTTGAGCTCTGACTATATCCAGAGAAAGTCTGTTGGGTGGTGTGGGGTGTGTGTGTGTGTGTGTATGTGTGTGTGTGTGTGTGTGTGTGTGTGTACACATGTACCCAGAGCCTCATGCACACGAGGCAGATGCTTTGGCACTCAGCTACACCCCAGCCCCATAAAGGTTTTATAATGAAAACATCCAGGTGTTATTTATAGCAGTGGAAATGAGTTTAACACCACTTACCCCAAAACACTCTACCTCCGAGCTACACCCCCAACCCTTTTTATTCTTTGATACAGAGTCTAAGTCGCTGAGGCTGTCCTTGAATCAGCAATCCTCCTGTCTCAGCCTCCCAAGTACTGGGATTACAGGCATGCACCACCACGCCTGGCTGTAACAAAGTGTGTCCCTCCTCGTGTCTTGCATGTCCTCTGCTCCCCTTGCCCAAAAGGGCTCCTCTTTCCTGGCCCCAATGACAAGGGTCCTCCCAAAAACCTGGCCTGAGAACTGCTGACTGTTTACATGCACCCTCAATCTCCATTTTCCAATGGGGAAACTGAGGCATGGGGTGGCTACTGCCTTTGCCTAAGGCCTCTGCTAGGAAGTTTTGAGCCTGAGTGTGGAGCCCAGAGCCATGTTCTCCCACGGGTTACAGGACCCCTGAGGAAAGACACACCATCCCTGAAGGGAGGCCTCGCCAGGCTGTCATTCCTGCCGCATCCCAGACCCGAAGGGCTGTCCCTCCACCAGAGAGCAGCTCGCTTGACCACAGGCTTGAGCTCGCAGAGGCTGGGCCCGGGCCTGTCAGCCTGGCTCCACCCGTAGTATTCCAAGGCTCAGGCCCTGCTGAAGGTAGCAAGACTGCTAGGGGGAGTCCCAACTTTCTGGCTGAAGAAAACACACTCCCCAAATCAGCAGGATGACAGGTACCTGCATACTATACCATGCTGTAAGCCAGATTCCTTCCTTGAATGCTGTCTTTGCTGCTCTGGAATAAGATAAGCCCTTGGATCTTTTAGGGTGGCATTTGGGGTAATACCTCCCTCGTATTACTCATTTGTTTCCTGCTGTCCCCCCCCACCCCCCTCCGGACCCCTCTGTATTTGGGGATCAATAATTCCAAACTCTCCTAGCCCTTACACACGCTCAAGCTCTCCTGTCCAGAGGCCATTCCCCATCTTCCTGAGAAAGGCAGACCTGTCTTTAGGGCCTTATCACAGGGCATCCTCCCCCCTTGGGAGGCCTCCTTGAACACCTCTTGAGCCCCAGTAACAAGGGATCTGTGGACCCATGGTGGACCCATCCGGTGTCCCACAGGCGAAGCTCTGCAGGGGCCTTGAGACCAGGGAAGAAATGAAGTCACTGCAGTCTGCCCCTCAGGAGTCTCTGTGGAGGGTGACGGGGCGACCTTGGGTAGGTGATGACCTTGGTTTGGAGGTCATGCAAGCTCTGTTTTTCTGCATGCTCAGAAAGTTCATCCCCCAGCCTGCCTTGGGGTCTGCAGCCCCAACCTGTGGATCAGCTGCCATTCTGCGTCCTGGCTTTATGCCAGCTGCCCGGTGGGGACTTCACACTCTTCTGGTACCAGCTGGTCCCCTCTGCCTCAGGTAGCTACTCTGAGTGCCCTGCTCGACAGATGTGGAGCCCCAGGCTCAGAGAGGGGAAGTGGCTCCTTGGAAGCCACACAGTTGGAGCAGTCCGCGTTGGGCGCCGAGCCCAGGTGCTCTGACTCCAGTGCCCACCCAGTGCCTGGATCACGCAGCTCCTGCGTCCCACACTCCTGAAGCCCGCATTTCTCCCCAGGTCCCCGGCAACTTCCATGTGTCCACACACAGCGCCACAGCCCAGCCGCAGAACCCGGACATGACACACATCATCCACAAGCTCTCCTTCGGGGATACACTACAGGTGAGCAGGAACATTCAGGTGGCGTGGCCGGGAGCAGGTGCACCAGAGCTGTGTCACCTGGTACCTCTGTCCTCTGGGTTTGGGGAGATGCTGTCCTGAGGGGCCACTTGTTTGAAGCTCTGTTTCTCAGCCAGCTCCTCCTCCTCATTTCTTCTGTGTGCATGGCTGTGGCTTCTATAGCAGCATACCAGCGTGTGCAGGGGCCAGACGGAGAGCAACAGCTGCCCCACGCTCAGTCACTAGTGTGGAAGAGTTTGGAGCTTGTTAGACTTATGAAACTTGCCTTAGGGCCTATGCATCCATCAGCCGTCCACCCATCCATTCAAGAACTATTTAGTGAGCACTTACTGTGTGCTGGGCCCTGCACACACTGGGAAGCCAAGTGTGGCCCCTGCACATGTGGAGCTTCTGGTCTAGAGGGTAAGATGGATGTGCATCAAGTAATTGCACAAATGCTCTGACACACCATAGAAGGGAAAGTTTTAAGTGTGCAACTCGTCAGTAACCCCCTAGGACCAGGACAAAGGATCTGGTCGCCTTCTGCAGCGACTGCTGCTTGGGTCCCCTCCCCATCACCTCTCTGATTCTCCGTCCTTCCCAGCCTCACTGCCTCCCTCCCCGGGCCGATGTGGCCTCTGTCTGCTCCCCAGGCTCCAGGCTCACGGGCTGCCTGACCCACCCGGGCTTTCCTCCAGTTCCTTGTGTCAGTGTTGCCTCTTCCAGGAAGCCCTCTGGGACACGTAGCCCAGTATCTCTGCTAGCCAGGCGCAGGGGCGTGCTGCGTGCAGGGGCCATGCCTTGTCCTAAGGCTCACCTGGTTTCCCATCACTCTCTAAGAGGCAGGGGATATGGCTGCTGGCCTCACTCCATGGCAGCCCTGCCCGGGGACACAGCCTGCCGGCTCCCAGGCAGAGGTGTCCCTTCCCAACTGCTCCATGTTCCTGCAGGGGACATGGTGAGAGGCCACAGCTCTGGCCCAGGCTTTCTCGGAGGGCTGCGGGGGCCCTGGAGGACGCAGAATCCGCCTTAGCCTGAGTTCTGTGTGGCTTAATGGAGGCGCTGAGCCTGGAGTCACAGTGACCTGGCTTCAGACCGGCTCAGTCACTTAACAACTGCCAGATGCTAGGCGAGCTTTGGTGCCTCTCCAAGCCTTCTCTTCCATAAAATGGGCCCCGTGATACACTGTTGGGGCGTTGAAGGAGATAACACGAAGTGGCCAGGAGAGTGGCATACACCAGGTACTTGTGATGGGAAGTGAGCTACAGCCTGCTGGGTACACGCCCAGCTGTCTCTTGCTCCCCACAGCTTTTCTGTGAGACAAACCCAGCTGCATCCCCTTTGCACATGAGTCAGATCTCTGGACCGGGCAGGGCTGGGCATGCAGGTGGTGCCTCCAAGGGGTCATCCCTTGTTGTGCTTCTCCACAGGTCCAGAATGTCCATGGAGCTTTCAACGCCTTGGGGGGCGCAGACAGACTCACCTCCAATCGTGAGTATCCCAGCCCAGAGCAGCCCTCTCCTCCCTCAAGAAAAAGGGAAGAGGGGATGCTCATCAGGTCCCTGTCTTGAGCCAGGGAAGCTGTCCTGTCTCCATCCCAGGGGCTGGCCTGCAAGGAAAGTGGAATTATCCCTAGCTTATGCCCTAGGGAAGAGAAGTGACGAGTCCTCCAGGGAAGGTTCATGGCAGTCCTCGGCACATCATCTGTGCCCCACGAATGTCAGATATGGGCCTTATTGTTGTCACTGATGCCGCCCCGTTGTTCCGAGTGGAGGTGACTGCAGCAAGTGAAGGCTGAGCAGAATCCATGCCGGCTCCCGGTGGTGCTGTGAGCATAGCCTTGTGGGTGGCCAGGTCACGTGCGGCCATCTGACACCCTCAACCCTTTCCTCCTGCCAGAACCCTTCCCTGCCCTGTGGCTCCTCCCAGGGTTCCCTCCCTTTGTAGAGAACGCCACATCTCCATGCACAGCAGAGGAGTGTGCGCCCGCTCTGTGCACACCTGCATACACCTGCATACACGCACACGGGCCCGGGAGGCTGGTGCACTCACCTATACATGGGTCCTGCTGGACAGGTTACCTCAACTTTTCTTACTTCTTCACCCACGCTCACCATTTTCACCCATATGCTTTTTTCTTGTTTCCCAAAATACACTTACTCTCCCACAACCAGGAATCCAAACAAAAGAAAACATCCCCCATCGCCCCCTATGACTCACCCCCACCCCCAGAAAATCAAGCTTGATCAACCAGGAATCCAAACAAAAGAAAACATCCCCCATCGCCCCCTATGACTCACCCCCACCCCCAGAAAATCAAGCTTGACATTTCTCAGTGTCCCTGTGAAGTCTTTGTCCATGGACAGACGTTGATTTTATTTTTCCAGGGCATAGAGAGCAGTTTATCTTCTGAGCTGTGTACTTGGCCTCATGACGTAGCCACTATTTCTATACTGTCTGGTCAGTGGCGAGGGAGGCATGGGCCACCTGGCGCTCTGTTGGGCTTTGGTGACATCGGTGATTCCAGGCTCTCCCTGTGGCAGTCATGCCTCTGATCTGTGTGGTATTTGCTCTCGACCTACTTAGTTGCTTTCCCTCTGGGTGGGTAACCTGTCCTGCTGCCTTCCTCTTAGAGGAATCCTGCCTCTGTTATAATGCAAATGTCTGGTTCTAATGGAGCCAGAACTCTTCCAGTAGAGGTGTGGTCCCTGTGCTCTCGTATGAGGGCACCACTCTAAGATGGTCATCCACGTACGTTGCAGCTGGGGGACCCACTGTCCCTTGATACTGGAAGTCTTAAGCCCGGTAGGTCATGGAGCAGCAGGGCAGAGAGAGGATATGGCCAGGGAACTTCCCTGCTCTGGAGCTGGTGACAGAAGCCATCTCCAGACAGCCAGCCAGGGCTAGGGCTGGCTTTCAAGGTCAGTGTGCCTGCTGGCCTTGGCCCTTGAAGGTCCCCCTGCACCCGGGTCTTTGCACCCGCTCCTGGTAGCAAACCTGTTTTTCTTCCTGGCACATACCACAAGGAAATGGTCTTGCCCCTTCAGTCATCTCTTGCTCTTGGCTGTCGCTCCAGCTGGAACACAGGGTTCCTGGACTCAGAGACCCTGCCTCCTCCACTGCTTTGTCCCCAGAACCCAGCCAGTGCCCCGTGAGTAGCAGCTGTATGAGCCATGATATGGAATGACACCCTGGGCACCTGGAAGTCACCATGGAGAAGCAGTCCAGGTGGCGGTGCGGTGTGATGATGGGGGCCTTGGGCTCCAGGTCCTGCTCCCCCATTTCCCAATGCTATGAATGTGGGAAGGTCATGTGACTCCTCTGAGCCTCAGTCTCAGTATCTGTAAGGAGGGGAGAGGCCATGGGCAGCATCGCTGTGCCCAGCGAGCACGAACTGTTCTCTTTGTGTGACGGGTCAGCAGCTCATCTTTGGAACAGGGTCCCCAAGGCTAAATCTAGAGTAAACCTTTCTTACATGATGTTGTGTCTTGTGTATTGTGGAACTGGTTGGTGTAACTGGAATCAAGACATACACATACACACAAATGCATGCTGTTGATTTAAATATGCAAATTAGAGGGCTGGATGCAACTCACTGGTAGAGCACTTGCCTGGCATGTGCCAGGCTCTGGATTCAATCCCCAGCATCGCATAATTTTATATATATACATATATACATACACACACACACATATATATGTATATATATATATATACATATATATGTATTACATATATATACACAGATTTGAACATTATCCCACCAGTGAGGTTGAGATAAAAACAGGATTGGCCAGGTGTTGACAATTTCTGAGGCTGGGACTTTATCATCTCATTCCCTAGTGTTTCTGTTTAAATTATTCCATAATAAGACATTCTGAGGGAGGGACTGAGCACCTGCCTACTCCACCTGGGCCAGCAGTCTGTAGGAATGGTCAGGTAAGCAGGGATCCATGTGGGGTAATTTAGTGCTGTGTCATCAATGGGCATTTGGAAAACTGCATCAAAGGCCTTAAAAATGATCATTGCTTTTGAGTCATCAATGCTACTCAGAGGAGAGTGAGCTAAGGAAATAATCAAGGGTGTATAAAAATGTAGGAAAATAATGCTCACGGGGTCATTGTTTACCAGAATCAAAAGCAGAGCCACGTCAGTGTCGGCCCCAGGGCACTGGTGGGGAGTGTCGATGTACCCACAATGTGTGCTGTGCTAACCAGGACGTGTCAGGCCATCTCAGGCAGCCAGGCACCAAATGCATGTTGAGTACCTACTATGTGCCAGACACTGTGTGAGCTCTGGGGATATGGAGGCGAATGAAGCTTCCAGTCTGTGCCTAACAGTACACTGTCAATTTGAGAAGATGGTCTTGATGTTCACTTTTTAGAGCGAGTTACAGTGTGATCCCATCAGAGGAAAGTAGGAATGTATGTGTAAAAGTACATTTGGCAGTTTATATGTGAATGAGCATGTGAACCTCACTTCTTCCTTTGTGACTGAGTTTTGTACAAATTCTATCGAGAGCTTAACAGATGTGGTTTTGGTCAGCTGTTCATTTCTTCACATTTAAACCCATGTGTCAAGGGTGGTCTTGGGCTCCTGGTTTAAGTGCGGAGGCTGATGGAGCAGGCTCCTCAGTGGTCCTGCTGCTTTGGCCTCGGAGAACTACTGCAGGGTGAACACTGGGGTGTGGGGGCCTTCTGGGCTTAGCTTGAGGCTACAGGGTTTCTCCCAGGTTTTCTGAGAGGTTAACTTGGTTCTGGAGGCCAGCCCTGTCCTTCCTTACAGAGACTCAGTAGAGGCAGGAAGAAGCCAGGAGGGAGCATTTCAGGGCCTGGAATGTTCTCTTCGTTCCCACCTCTCTTACAGATGAACCCAGGAACAGGAGTGACTCAAGGATAAGGCCAGGGCTGGAACCCCCGGGCCTGCATTTCTGAGTTGTTCTGGCTCTGGTCCCCAACCCAAGATTCTGGAAGGTGGTGCTAGGACGGGTCCTTGAGTCCCTCTCAGCGTCCCAGAAGGGCCGGGAGCATTTGCCCTTTCCCAGCTGAGATCTGGCAGCTTCAGGCCAGCTGGGTATCAGCCGGCTATCAGCTCAGCATTAGATTCAGTTATCTCATGCTTATCAGCAGCTGACTCATCCATTCATGCCTGGTCCAGTCATCCCTGCATCCGTTCATTCACTCAGGGAGCAGCTGCCTCTGTCCGGTCCGTACCAGGCCCTGTGCAGGGCCCTGGGGAGATGAGTAAGGCGAGGTCGCTGCCCCCAGCAGCCTGCCCAGTCCAGGCTGGTGGGGAGCAGGGGGTAAGAACTTTGTGGGAATGCTGCAGGGCAGAGGCAGAGGAGACCTGATCTGCCAGATTGACAAAGGGGAAAGAAGTCAACCGGTTCTTTGTAGATGTTTCCTGGCTGGTGGGCTTTTTCTTTGAAAAATGGAAACCCAGTTAGTTTTACAAATGTTCAAACAATACCCACAATGAAATGGGATTTTCCTGAAATCCTCCCTGCCTCCTCCAGAGACTAAAGCTGCTCAGAGTTTCCTGAGGATCTTTCCAGATAATTCTTCTATGTATTCACACACATCAGAGTCCTCCCCTTCCCCTAATTCACACGAACATGTGGTACATCCTGGTCTGTAACTCGCTACTAATACCTGTCAGAGACAGTCCCCTCCCCACACCCACTCTTAAATGCTTGCCCTATTGATTGATGGGCATTTGGGTTGTTTCCAGAATTTTAATACTGCATACAGTGCCAGGAGGAAAGATCCTACAGGAGGCATCTCTCAGTTCCTGGCATCCAGAGGGAAGATGCACAGGGACAATGGGGCAGGAGCCCCCAGCCACCGGGGTCTGGGTTGGGCTACAGTGGCAGAGAGCTGTTAGCCAGGCAGCGCCCACAACCCTGCTTGATCTCGCTGTGTCTTTCCAACAGCCCTGGCCTCCCATGACTACATCCTGAAGATTGTGCCCACAGTGTACGAGGACAAGAGCGGCAAGCAGCGGTACTCCTACCAGTACACGGTGGCCAACAAGGTGCGTGGGCCAACGCTGGACATGTGTGCTATTGCGCCCTCTGCTGGCCTGGGGTAGACATGACAGGCGGCTTGCCTAGTAGCCATTTCTGATGACTCCTTTTAGGCATCTGGTGAGGATGCTCCTTCCAGGCTCAGTCTCTGGGTAGCAATGAAAGACCCACTCCTTGCTATTGTGGTGGTTTCAGAGTCCAAGGGAGAAGACCTAACCAAGAAATAGGGTGTGATCTGTTAAAAAAGAGCAGGCCTCCCCAAAAGGCCCCAGGGGTTATGGTGCCTCAGAGGTCCTGCATCTGGTTCTGGTCCTGGTCCCTGATTGGCCACACATGACAGATGCCCCAGCTCTTGAGACATAAGCTCTTTAACCCAGATCATGAGGCTGGTGATTCACTCCAAGATAGTTGTTGATTAGCTGGGGTTGAACAACAGGGATAGCCCAGGACCCCAACACCCAAAGTCATGGAGAAGTAGAGACATCTTGGGAAGCAGAGCATGGCCAGGGTCAGTAGAATGGAAGACCCAGCAGTTAGTGATTTCAAGCCAAGCCAGCCTCGGGCTTCTCAGAGGTGGCCCTGCCAGTGGGCTGTGAATGCCTGAAGCCTGTTGGTGAAATGCCAGCACCACACCTGATGGGTGAGTTTCCCTACTTGCCACCAGGACTCTCTTCTTTCTCCTGACCCACGCTGGCCGGACCCTTTGTGAGTGATACAATGCTTAGCTCAATAACAATAATAATAATAAGAGAAAGAGGAGCTGCCATTTGCCGAGTGCTTACCGTGAGCTAGACATGCTGAGCTCTCTGCCTCTGTCATCTCTGTCAGTTATCACAGATGCTGTGATACTAGGACTATTGTTATTCCCTGCTTTATAGATTTGGCCACCGAGTCACTGCAGAGTGTCATAGATCTATGCAGGAGCCAAGTGGGGATTTGAACCTGGTTCTCCTTGGACTCCAGAGCCTGGCTTCTTGATTAGATCACCCACTCAGTCTGAGGGAGGGGCTGTTGAGTCTGCCCACCTGGGGCTGCCCTTTGTTGGTGACTTAGAGTCCCTCTGATCTGAGCCATTCTAGCCTAATGTTCCAGTGCAACTTTCCAAGGAGAGACCTGTTGCTTTTATTCACTGTTTCATGGAGGGCACCTGTCTTGGCCCATTTTCTGTTGCTATAACAAAATACCTGAGAGCAGATGATTGATAGAGATTTGGCTAACAGTTCTACAGGCTGGGAAGTTCAAGAGTGTGGCTCCATATCTGCCCAGCATCTTATGAGGGCTTTCTTGCTGCATCATAACATGGTGGAAGCCATCAGAGTTCTCTTCTTATAAGAGTGCTGGCTCTGATCTCTCTTCTTATACAGCTACTGATGCCAAGTTGGGGGCCCCACCCTTGTGACTTCATCTAACTCTAATCACCTCCCAAAGTTCCCACCTTCAGACACCACTAAAGTGTGACACTGGAGGACAGGTTCAAAGCATGGCAGCCTCTCACTGTGACCCTCAAGTGCCAACAGAAGCTACCAGACAGGAGAACACAGATATGGTCTAAGGAAGAGTGTGTACACTAGACCACACTTCCAGTTCACATCCAGCTCGGCCATCACTAGCTATGTGACCTGGGACACACCATCTAAGCCCTCTGCCTCAGTTTACTAATTGTAAGATGGCAGTGGCACCCACTGCTTAAGACTGCTGTCAAGTGAGGCAATGTGTCAGGCATGGTGGTGCACACCTGTAGTTCCATACTTGGGAGGCTGAGACAGGACTGCAGGTTTGAGGCTGGCCTCAGCAACTTAGCGAGACCCTGTTTCAAATTTTTAAAAAAGGGCTGGGGTTATAGCTTGGAGGTAGAATGTACCTGGGTTCAATCCCCAGTGCATTCAACATTCTGAAGTGCTTGAACTGGACAGATTCTGAGTCATTATTCCAGAGCGCTGAGAGTTGAAATGGGGAAACTGAGGCCCGGGGGGAGGGAAGCACTGACCCAAAGACACACAGTTAATCCAGCCTGTGAGCATCCTTTCAGTCCTTGCTGTGTGCATTCTTAGGAAGCCTGCTTTTCAGTTCTAGAGTGTTGGGGATATTTTCATATCTGCCTCTTTCTCTAGACTGCCAGGCTGTGACCACCTCTGTGGGAAGGGGCTTCTTCCCCTCAGGGACTCAAAGCCAACACAACAGAGGTGCTCAGCAGACCACTGTTGAATAAATGAATGGATTTTGCATGGCTCAGAAGTTAAAAAGGAGAAATAGGCTTTTCCTTACCTAGACTAAGCCAAAAAACAAATCACACTTTTACATCTCCACTTTCAGATTCATATTTTGATTCTGATGCTACTTACAGGTCACATGGTCAATTTCTCAGCAGCTGAAAGGGTCAAATGTGCCCACAAGCCGGGCATGGTGGTGCATGCTTATAGTCCCAGTACTTGGGAGGCTGAGGTAGGAGGACCAAAAAGCTTGTAGCCAGCCTCAGCAACTTAGCGAGGCCCTGTGCAACTTAGACCCTGTTTCAAAATAAAAAATAAAATAGGACTGGGGGTGTAGTTCAGAGGCAGAATTCCCCTGGGTTTAGTCCCCAGTACCCCCTACACACACACACACACACACACACACACACACACACACGTCCCCAGTGGTGCTGCTCCTCCAGCTGCTGAGAGTAGAGCGGAGGGCCTGGGGTAGGGGTGTTGGAGAAGGGGCCAACAGGAGAGAGAGAGGAAGCCTTTCTCCAGGGCTGCACAGGGCCCTGGCTACCCTCTCCACCTTCCTCCACCCCCTCCTGGTGAGGCTGCTCTGCACCTCTGATTCTCACATCTCTGCTCCCTTTCTGCCCTAGGAGTATGTCGCCTACAGCCACACGGGCCGCATCATCCCCGCCATCTGGTTCCGCTATGACCTCAGCCCCATCACGGTCAAGTACACGGAGCGCCGGCAGCCCCTCTACAGATTCATCACCACGGTGAGTGCCCACGTGCACCCGCTGCGCACCCACCTGCTGGCGGCCCTCGCCTGCTCTTGCTGGACCCCGAGGGAGCCTGCAGGTCTCCAGCCAAGTGCAAGAGTTTGGGCCCCATGGATGTGGGAAAGAGTATCAGAAAAGCATCGGGATCCATGACATTCCAATCCCTAGAAAATACTTCCCAGGAGGAAGGCCACCAAGTCCATTTAATTCCTGAAGCAAATCTGCATGTGGTTCCATGAGATGCCCATGGCCCCTTCTCCTTTCTCAAGACCCATCGAGAGTGCTTCTTGCCATGGCTTCTCCAGTCGTTTTGTTTCTGTAGAAATTATCCTTAGTGGGGTTTATCTTTTTTCTGTGTACATTTTACAGTGAAGTTTCCAGCTATAGCTGCTCATGGGGTAAGGTTTTTCTTTCTTTCCTTCCTGCCTCTTTCTTTCTTCTTTCTTTTTCATCATTGACTCTGCCTGCCCAGTTTTCAAGCCATTGTTTGTTTTCTTTTGTGCTGACTCTTTCTATGAAGTATACAACTTCCCCAACCTTCCATTCCGAATGTCCTTGGGGACAGAACAGGAGGGTTGCAGTGCCTTGCTTCAGGCAAGAGGCTCAGGAGATGTTGAGTAAGATGGAGTCAGCCAAGGTGGAAGAAAAGGGGTGATTATTCCTCCTCACAGATTTAGAAACTGAGACCTAAAGATAAGCATTGGAAGGCCCTGTGCTTCTATACATCTTCAAATACTTTTCTTTTCTTTTTTTAAGAGATGGGATCTTCCTGTATTCCCCAGGCTGGTCCTGAGCTCTTGTGCTCAAACATTCCTCCCATCTCAGCTTCCTGAGTAGTAATGCACCACTTGGCTCCATTCTTTTAATAATGATTCAAGATCAGGCGTCTGGCCCTGGCTCCTTGATTTCCTGCTGTGTGAGCCCCTGGGTGGCGGAAGATGCTACATGGGGACAGCTTGGCAAGGAAAGCTAGCGATGGGTTTTGAGAGAGGAGAGAGGGGCCATAGAAGGGGAAGAATAAATGCAGAAGTGCCTGATACAGCGTATCTGATGATAGCCATCCAGTGTCCTCTGGCAGGTGATGGGCTCTGTACTGGGCCAGGTTAGGGTTAAAGAGAGCTGGTGGTTCCAAGGCCCCTCAGGGAGGGCCTTTCCTTCTACACCAGAGACCAAACACCTGTGTGACTCTTCTTCCCCTCCCTTTGGTCACCAGCCTGTCCGCCATGTGAGCACTGTCTACCTCCACTTAAGTATGGGCAATGAAGCCCCAGTCAGGCGGCCATGCCACTGCAGGGAACCCCTGACAGCATCCATCTTATGGGCTTCCTGGAGCCCCAGGCTGCCATCTTGGTTGCCGCAGCAACCGTGGGGTCAATGCTCAGTGAGGCAGCTGGCTGTCCCTGGCAGATGGTGTCATTGCAGTGCTTCAAAGGCCCTTGTCATGGGGCAGCAGATGCGGGGGTGATGCTGGCCCTCAAACATGCATGCAGGGCTCCGGGACACAGAGGCACCTGCCACACCTCCCTCTTGAACACTCTTGTGCAAAGCCTTGGAGCTGCAAGTGGGGAGCTCTGCAAATAGCCCTCAGGAGGGGCTGCCGATGGAGAGGGGCTTAGGCAGGCTGTCGTCAGGTGGCGGCGGCAGGGCTGGGGAGCAGCTGCGGGTGGGCGGGAGGAGGCCTGGATGCTTCTCCACGCATCAGGCCCCTGCCTTGTTCTGGCTGCCCTGCAGGCTCTCCCTGGACGCAGAGGACTTATTAATTCCCAGCCTGGACAGTTCCTCCTGCATCCTCCACCAGGCTACCTGCCGCTCCTCTCTCTGGGCACTTTGCACAGACCTACACTTTGTGCGCTAGGAGAGAGCTCCACCGCCAGATACTGCTCCGCTCCATCCAACAGCTTGCAGGGGCCCCTCTCACACACGCACATTTGTCCTCGGCCCCGCCACCCGCCACTTGCCGAAGCTCCTTTTCTGAGACTGCTTGCAAGTGGGCCGTGGTGACAGATTGGATGGCTTTAGGGGTGTCAGATATCTTTCTTTGCCTGGCTTATTTATCTTAGGGGGAAGAACCAGAAGTCATAGGTGCCCAGTTGGGCCTGTATGGCTATAACAGTTGTGGCCCACCAAAAGGTACCAGATGCAGATGACACATTCCCATGGAATGCTCCTGGAACCTAGCTTCCTTCACTGAAGTGGTGCTGAGGGCTGAGGAATGAGGGGTATTATTATAGACACCCCACCCACCAGTGTCCTCTCCATACCCTCAACCACACTTTCCTTACCAGTAAAATTATCCCCCAAGCTTTTTGGGGAGGAGGGTACTGGAGATGGAACCCAGGGGCATTCTACCTCTGAACTACACCCCCAGCCCTTTTTTAAAATTTTGAGACCCTCCTGTCTCTGCCTCCCAAGTCCTGGGATTATAGGCACCACACCCAGTTAAAGGAAGCCTTTTTTTTTTTTTTTCTTGGCACTGGAGATTGAACCCAGAGGCATTCTACCTCTGAGCTATACCCCTAACCCCTATTTTATTTTTTATTTTGAAACAAGGTCTCACTCAGTTACAGAGGGCCTTGATAAGTTGCTGAAATTGGCCTCTAACATTCAATTCTCCTGTCTCAGCCTCCCAAGTACTGGGATTACAAGCATGTGCCACCACACCTCCGGGTGTGATGTACCTGTATCCCCAGCATCCAGCACAAGGGGCTGTCCTGGACATGGTGTGGACAAACAGACAAGGGACAACTGTTCGTCTGGCATGTGTTCTGAAGTGCAAACGGAATGTAAGACAGAATGCGCTCTGTCGCGCAAATGAGGCTGGTTTTTAAAACTGCTCAGCTTACTTCCTAAGCTCTACAAAGAGGCACCCCTTATTTCAAGATATTTGATATGTAAGCCTCTTTCTAACAGAATTGGGAAAACGAGTATCGTATGTAGAAACTCCAAGCACAAGGAGGGGCACCGACGGGGGCTTCGTGTGGCAGGTGGTGTAACAGGAAAGGCAGGCCCTCTGGCCTCCCAACCTGGATCTGGTGACCTCGGCTGCTTTGGCAATCACGTGACCTCAAACAAGTCCTTCCTGAGCCTCTGCCTCCTCATTTGTGAAATGGGGTGCAGGGGGGGGGGGTTGTCACCTAGCACTTGATCAAATAAGAAGGCAGAAGAAAGGGCCATCCCAGGTCCAGCACACAGTAGGTGCTCAGCCAATTTTGGTGGGGAGCATGATGGGTGGTGTTTTGCAGCTGAAGGTATTATAAAAATGGCTGAGAGGGCCCCCACTGCTTCCCAGGCACTTGGGCTAGGGGCGAGGGGTCTGGCAGGATGACAAGGCTGGCTGGAGACCACCACACCCCCCGCTCCCCGCCACCCTGAGCGCTGCAGGGCCCAGTCATTGGTTTTCCTTGGCGACACCCCCCCCCCCCCCCCCCCGGCCTGCACCACTTGGGTGTTCTCATCCCCGGCTCCAGCCTGTCTGCCGCCGCTGGCCTCTGATGGGCTCAGATTCATTATTTATTTCCGCAAGTCCTGAAAGCCACACTGACGATGAGGAAAGAGGATGAGCAGTGCCTGAGCACTTAGGGACCGCAGGCAGCAGGACAGCTGCCAGCTCAGGGCCGACCCGGGCCCCATTCACAGATAGGAGAAACTGAGGCTCGGACACCTTAACCTGCTTTGCAGCCGGGCCCCAGAGCTAGGGTTGTGCCTGGAAGGCTCTGCCAGCACCACCCGCCCTCCCTACATGGGTGCTTCTCCGCTGCCCGCTCCAGAGGAGGAAGTGCCCGGCCTGGGAGGGGGGCGAGGCGCTGGGAAGGTGTTTGGTGCCGGTGGAAAAACACAGGAATTCAGCTCTCCGGCCAGTGCGGTTGGAACGCATCCTTCCATATTACAAGGAATAGAGAGCCATAATTAAGACATAAAGGAAACACACATACCTTTTAAAGTTAGGCGGGGGTGCGGCTTAATGGTTAGCGCTTGCCCAGCATGCGTGAGGCCCTAGGTTTCCTCCCCAGCACTGCAGAAAAACAAAAATTTTTTAAAAAAGGAAAGTTAGATAAGCTGACTTCATCCTAGTCATGGGGAAGGTTGAGAAGAGGTAGAACCGCAGGACGGAAGTGGCTAAGAACAAAGAGGCATTATTGATGATTTCTAAGGAAAGCCAGCTAATGTGCTTCTGTCAGACTTGCTGGGGCCTGGATATTGGATTGTCCTTGTTTTTATTCTGGCTGTGGTGGCCCTGACTCAGCAGCCCCACTCCCTCATGCACAGGAAGGGCCTCCAGCCCGGCTTGTCCTCTGCCCGGGAGCCTGGTGGGCAGGTATTGGAGTGCCCACCCTCTCCCTGCAGGACCCAGAAGCCCTAAAGAGGGAGGAGAGGTCGTCCAGTTTTTTAAAGTAAGGAAACTGAGGCACAGGAAGGTGGAGAAGGCATACAGGCTCATGGATGGGAAGGGTCCAAGCCAAGTTCTGCCAGTGACCAAAGCCAGTCTCTCTCCGGGCATCGCAGCACCTCCTAGACCCCGGGCTCAGGATCTAGAAGGTGCCCGAGATTGGCTGGGAAGGGTCTGCCTCCCCTGAGCCTCCCCTGCTCACCCACCTGCATGTTAGCTCTGCGTCCCCAGCTCCTGCTAACCGCAGTGAGTGGTCCCCAGCCCGGCCCCGATGTGGTGCTCTCCTCCCAGACCAAGGCATTCATTGGTTCACTTCTTGCTCTGCAATGGGTCCAGCGCTCCTTCTTGGTTCTTTCTCACTCACTCAGTCCCTTTTCCTTACCCAACAAACTTGTCTGGAGCATCTACCTCTGCTTTCCTCTCTCCTTCAGGCATTCAGGAAAAGGAGAATTTAACCGAACACTGACATAGGTGAGGTGTGGGAGCCCCCTGGCCAGCAGCAGAACCAGAACCACCTCTGGCCGCAGGGCTTCACCCCCGGGGTGTTCTTCACTAAAGCTACCTGTGCTCACCCGGGGAGATGTCTTGGTGCCCGGTCGGTGGCATGGGCTGCCACCTGGCTCCAAAGGACCCTTGGATGGGCAGCTGCAAATGTCCTGTGAAGTGGCTTGTCCTCAGCTTACAGTGCCAGGAAGAGAGTGGAAACAGATCCACAGGCCTCTCTGGGAAATAAGTGATATTTTACTCATTTTTCTGATTAAACTGGGTCTCAGGGAGGTTTGGAAAATGCTAGGTGTTAGCAATGAGGCCAACTGAAAGCTGAGGTTGGGTGTCATTTACTGAGCACCTACTAAGTGCCCAGTGCTCCAGTGGTGTTTTCTGCAGAATGACAATCAAGGCAGGAGTAGTTTTCCAGTTTTGAAGATGAAGAAACTGAGGCCTGGCAAGGCTCTGCCACGGCCAGAGTCAGTGGATGACAATCACGGCTGGGCCCCAAAGGCTGAGTTTTCTCTGCTGCCGCAGCCCATAGGCCAGGTGGACTTCCCAGTTCCCGCCTCACCTGCCTGGCCCTCTGCACCCCCAGAGGTTCTTCTGCGTGCGTGAAGAGCTGGAGGCAGCAGGAACTAAGTGTGGCGGGTGCTTTTCATTCATGTGCATCTTGGGCCTGCCTCCACAGGCTGGGGAGACACCGAGTCCTATCCTCCATTTCTTCAGCGGTCATGTCCTCCCTTCAGTCCGTTCTTAACATCCTTCCTCCCACATCATCCTTCAATTTATTTTATGTATGTACTGGAGATTGAACCCAGGGCATTCTACCTCTGAGCTACACCCCCACTCCTATTTTTTTTTTTTTTTTTTTTTTTTGCGGTACTAGGAATGGAACCCAGGGGCATTCTACCTCCAGGCTACACCCCCAGTCCTATTTTTTATTCTTTATTTTGAAACAGGGTCTCACTAAGTTGCAGAGGGCCTCACTAAGTAGCTGAGGCTGGCTGCGATCCTGGATCCTCTGGTCCTCAGCCTCCCAAGTACTGGGATTACAAGCATGTGCCACCATGCCCAGCTCCTATTTTTTAATTTTTACTTTGAAACAGGGTCTCGATAGGTTGCTGAGGCTATCCTCAAACCTGCAATCCTCTTGTCTCAGCCTCTCAAGTACCGAGATTATAGGCATGTGCTACACCACACCTGTAATCCCAGTAATCCCTGTAATCATCCAAGGCACCAGTGTGTGGTGGGGACGGTCATCCTTCTACCTCTAGGGTCATTGTTGTCTAAAAGTGTAGCACGTGCCTTGCAGTGACCTCAGGAAGAGGGAGAGCCATGACCAGCCACTTCCCCAGGTGAGCCCAGGTGCAGTACACCCTGCCACTGGGATTTCCAAGTCCTCCCCCATGCAAATTCGGGGAGCTCCGTAGCCCACCAGCCCCCGAACCCTCTCTTCATGACCCTGCTGCACCTAGTGCCAGTTACTGGTGTCAACGAGAATGTACCAGAGACCCTGAGCGGGTAAAAGATGAAAACTTCTGTCCCTGCTCATGTGCAGTTTCACTTTCCACAGTTGCAGTCAGTCACAATTCAAAAATATCATAGGGAAAATGTCCAAACAGTTCAGAAGTGTTTAAGTAACTTATAGGACATTGTTAGGATTCTTTTCTTATAGCATTAGTTATTGTCAGTCTCTTCCTGTGCCTATTTTACAAATTACAGGGATTACTGGGATTCCAGGTGTGGTGTAGCGCATGCCTGTAATCCCAATACTTGGGAGGCTGAGACAAGAGGATTGCAGGTTCGAGGATACCCTCAGCAAATCGTGAGACTCTCATCAACCTAGTGAGACCCTGTTTCGAAATAAAAGTTAAAAAATAGGGGTGGGGGTGTAGCTCAGAGGTAGAATGCCCCTGAGTTCAATCTCCAGTACATACATAAAATAAATTGAACTTTCTCACAGGTATGGATACATAGGAAAGAACACAGTATAGATAGAGTTCTATCTGTAGTTATTATCTGTGGTTTCAGGCCCCCGCTGGGGTCTTGGAGAAGGGAAAGCTGCAGTAATGAAAGCAGGGGCCATGGCTCTAGGACCCTCTCAGCTTTGCAGGACCCTCTGGAACATGCCAGGGTTCCCCACACACTCCTCCTTGGTTGCTCAGAGACCAGCTCTCCCAACAAATACAGGACCAGGGGGCATATGGCTGAGATGAGGGACATCAGGGATGTACCGGGGGCTCCGGCAGGGTCCCCCTGAACCTTAAGGCTGACAGTAACTCACTCTGTGACTGGCTAGTTGCTTAGCAGCTTGCCTGATCCCCGGGGCCTCAGTTTCCCTACAAGCTACATTTTCTTGTATGTGTTGTCTTCTCTGCCCGGGGTCAGCCTGATGAAAGAAGGCCTCAGACCCGGTGCCAGGTGTAGGTGACTCAGAGGCACTCAGGTTCCACACAGTATGTCGATGAATACAGATGTGTTTGTGTGCGTGTGCTTGTGTGTATGTGGTTATTTTTTATTTTTTGCTCCATTGCACTTAAGTCACATTTTCCTATCCTCTGATCCAAGCTCTAAAAGCATTTTGTGGTATAAAATCTCCCATCATCTAATCCTCTCTACCGAAATAAACCAGCTCCCCTGCCGTCATCTTCCCTGAAAAGCACCCCTGCGTCATGCTCCGGGCTGGTGGGGAGGGGCCTTGCCCACTTCAAAACACTTCATCATAATCCCCCTGCGCCCCGGTCCACTCCACTCCCCAGAGCCGCTCCGTTTTCTTGGGCTGCTATTGCTGGAATGGCAGCTGCTCCACTTACGACCCATCCACACAGACCCGCTCTGTCTGGGGCTTTGCAAGCCTCTGCTTAGCTCATCTCATGGAAATATCATTTAAAAAAATAAACACCAGTTTGATCCGCCCTTCCCTCTCGCCTTTGCTGTCTCCAGCCTCCCGCCACTTGGCACCCATTGATCTATTAAGGCTCTGCCATCTCCTGGAGCCCTGCAGGGGTT
Organism: Graphiurus murinus; assembly: GCA_004027655.1. Classification (NCBI taxonomy): domain Eukaryota; kingdom Metazoa; phylum Chordata; class Mammalia; order Rodentia; family Gliridae; genus Graphiurus; species Graphiurus murinus. The sequence continues at coordinate 36,379 of PVLC010002558.1, forward strand.
GCCAGTCAGTAGCTCCAGCCATTGGCTTCTTCTGAGGCCTGTGGTCATTTAAATGCCCTTAAATGTGGCCCCGGGGGAAACAGTGGGAGCTCTGGAGGCAGACAGACTTGGCTCTGTCACATTCGCTGTGTGACCATGGACAAATGATTTCCCTCTCAGGGCCCCATGGTAAGTCAGTGGAGGGGCACGTCCCTCAGCATCCGTGATGCTCCTGCCACATATGGAGGGCAGTGCTGGTATTTCTGAATGGCATAAAGTGGGTGCATAGGGGGAAAAGACATTTAAAGTTTTCTTGTAAGCCAGGCATGGTGGCAGCTACTTGGGAGGCTGAGGCAGGAGGATCACAAGTTCAGGGCTAGCCTTGGCAACTTAGGGAGACCCTATCTCAAAATTAAAAGGGCTTAGGATGTAGCTCAGTGGTAGACCACTTTCCTCAAAAGTGTGAAATCCTGGGTCCAATACACAGTACTATAAAATATGTTTCCTTGCAACCTTCTGTGAGCTTTTGTGAGCTTCTGTGAGCTTCCAGTGTCTATTTTCTGATTCTTTCAAGTCATGAGAAAGCAGGTTTTAGGCCCCTAAATTTTTAGCTAGGAGCATAGATATTAGAATATGTGTTTGTCATGCATGAGTCCCTAGTTTGATCCCAGCCCCCCCCCACCCCACACACACACCACAATCAACATAGCAACAGTTTGATGAAGTTACAGATGGAATTTTGACAACCTCAGTGCAGAGTTGGTACAGGTGCTCCTCCGCTTATGATGGGGTCACATCTCAACGAAACCATCTTATGTTGAAAATACCGCAAGTAAAAATTACATTTAAGGCTGGGTGTGGTGGCACATGCTTGTAATCCTGGTACTTGGGAGGCTGAGACAGGAAGATTGCAGGTGCACAACCAGCCTTATTTACATAGTGAGACCATCTGCAACTTTGACACTTTTTCAAAATAAAGGATAAATAAATAGGGCTAGGGGTGTAACTCAGAGGTAGAATGTCCCTGGGTTCAATCCCTAGTACCATAAAAAAAAAATTACATTTAATACACCTGACCTACCTAACACCACAGCTTAGACCAGCCTACCTTAAACCTACAGTTGGGCAAAATCAACTTACACAAAGTCTACTTTATGACGAAACATTGGAACATCTCATGGAACTTAAGGAGCACTCCATTGGAAGTGGAAAAGAGGATGGTTGTACGGGCATGCTTTCACATCATAGTACTGTCAAACCATCATGAGTCAAAGACTTATGATCTAATTCGCTGAGAGGGGAGCTTTTTGAGTCTAAGAAGAAAGGGGGCATCATTAAGAGCACAGACTCCTACCTGACCATGTTCTAATGAGGCAGCCTTCCAGACCTTCATCCCTTCCTCTGAAAATAGAATGGTAAATAGCCAATAAACTTATAATGGAGGTTAAGACCCCAGGTTCCAAGGTCCAGACACACCTCAGTTCAGGTCGCAGCTCTGCTACCTGGTGAACTCTGGGAAGTGACCCAGCTGAGCCTCGGTTTCCTCACGGTGCAGTGGGTCTACTAATCCCCTTCCTCGTTAAGAATTAACGGAGCTGAGGTTGGTGATAATTGCATTTATAATGATTAAATTCAACATCCAACAAGTGGGTTTTCTTTCTTTCTTTCTTTCTTTCTTTTCTTTTCTTTTTTTTTTTTTTTTTTCAGTACTGGAGATTGAACTCAGGGGCTTTCTGCCCCCAGCCCTATTTTTTATTCTTTATTTTGAAACCAGGTCTCACTAAGTTGTGGAGTGCCTCACTAGGTAGCCTGGCCTCGAACCCAGATCCTCCGGTCTCAGCCTCCCAAATGCTGGGATTACCAGTGTACGCCACCATGCCCAGCTCAAGTGGGTTTTCTTTAAACCTGAGTACTCTGACCCCTGTTGGTGACCATGTGGCAAGGATGTTCAGTGTCTTGGGGCAGCGTGTCTACACATACAGAGGTTGTGATGTGGGAGGGGCCTGGCCTGCTGCTTCCTCCAGCACTGACCTCTGACACGTGGCTCTCCCACCCTCTTTCAGATCTGTGCCATCATTGGCGGGACCTTCACCGTGGCAGGCATCCTGGACTCATGCATCTTCACAGCCTCGGAGGCCTGGAAGAAGATCCAACTGGGGAAGATGCACTGACCAGGCCCTGGGGAGACGGCCAGCCCTGCCTCCCTCTCTCCGCCCCAGGATCTGGCAGTGTGCAAGGGAGGTGGGGAGGGAAGGGAAGGGGCGGCACAGGGTTTCCCAGCTACCTCTTTTCCCCACTCTAAATTTCTGATAAACGACACTGCCTGAAGTTGTAATGTTCCTTCCCCCGGGGAGCGCCAAGACCAGAGTTGGGCAGGGGGTGCTATGGGGACGTTGGGGACCCCTCCTGGGAAGGCTGCAGTCCCTTGCCTCATAGGGAACAGCCCAGAATCCCCAGCCACCAGCTGTCATCAGGGCTTTTGACAATCAAGCAGCCTCCACCATTTGGACACACTAACCCTTGGTGTCCCCAGCCCAGCCAGCCTGGGCTCTCGGCTTTGGGAGCAGGCTGCCCAAAAGTCCTCCCTCCTCCCCCTCCCCCTGCACCTTCAACCCAGGATGGTACTCCCCAGGTGCACCCCAGAGATTTGGCGCTGTAGCTGGAACTCACTTCTCCCCATCCTTCCCTGCCCAACCTAGAGCCCAGGCCTCTCTCCCTTATCTTCACCCCTGTCCTGTTCTTCCAAGAAGCAGAGGCCTGGGGGCCTGGCGGCAGTTGCGGCCGATCCCCCCTTCCTTTCTTGTCCTTGTCCCTCTGAAGCTCCCACCAACGTGCCTCGGCCTCTGAGCTGTGTGACGATGGCAGCTCATGGTGGAGCGGCTGGTTCCCACTGCCAAGCCCTCACAGCTCCACTGGGGTCTGCAGTGGTAGAGGGTGGAGGGCATGGGACCGGGGAGTCATCCTTGGAGAACCAGATAGACATGATTTGTGCAATTATGTCCAGATGGGAAGCATCCTTCCCTGTAGCCCTCAACTAGCCTCTCCCCAGTAGCACCACGGTCCCTAGGCCCTAGCTGGGGGGAGCAGAGCCGACCAGCCCCTCTCCATACAGACCTCCCCATCCCAGGCTCCCAGCACAGTGAGCCCCCACCCACTGACCACACACCAACACGTTCCCAGCCCCTGGGGGGGCTCACGCGTCTCCCCTCCCTGCTCCCGAGGTGAGGTGGGTTCCTAGCCCGCTGCTCTCCTCCCTTCCCTTTTCTAAAAGGGAGGGACAGCGGCCAGGCATGAATTCCACCCAGAGAATTTTAGCTATGCCCTCGTGTCCCAGAGAGAGCCGCTGTCTGCTTCTCATTTATGCCAAGATTGCTTGCATACTTTTGTAATGAGTTTCCAATAGAAGGATTTTTTTTTTTAATTATCCATATGGCTATCTCCGGTCTCTGCCATTTGTAATTTTGGGCTTTGAATTCCAATGAGCAAAGCCTCCTCTGTTGCATAGAAGTTGGCTGATGTCGTGCGTGTAAACTGCCTTTGGTTATTTCTGGTCTCTGTAGCCACTTGGACGGATTTTTTTTTTTTTTTAAACATTCCATTCCCCAGTTACAGAAAGGAGTCCCTTTGGTGTGTGAATACGTGTGGTGCGCCTGAAGAGGGTGGGACTGGGTGGGGTGGGGGCGGGAAATGTGTGGCATGCACATAAGTCGCAATCCCACTTTTATGCATTAAAAAAAAAAAACTCTGGAGGACATAGGGGATGTCAGTTTCCTATGGAAGAGACACCTCTGGCCTGTTATTCTTATAAACAAAATCTCAAGGGGAAAAAAATTTTCTTTCCCCGCTCATTGGGTTCTAATAGATTATTAAAAGGATGATTTTCAGAAGTATTGCTGTGAGTGTGATTCTTTCTGCCTTGGCGGTGGCTGGGTAGCTGGGAGGCTGGAATGAGTCAGAACAGAGTTTAATTCTGGAGGACAGAAATTGGTAATGTTGAAAAGATGTGTTGAGATACCAAGAGAATCACATAAAATAATTTAATGGTTGCAAAACATTGATCTTTGAGAAATTCCAGCCGTCTTTGCCCTGGCTAGATCATGTTTGTAGAGGGCTGGGAATGGCTCTAGAAAAAGAGCTCCCTTTCTAAAGGAGCTCTAAAAAAGGAGTATTTACGTTTGACCACTGGCAAAAGTACTGATGCTGGGGAGGTCAGAATGCCATTGAGGGTCCATAGGCAAGGTAGCTCTGCTGCATCAAACACCTGGCTAGACACCTGTCATACCCAAGTTGTGTTTAAGTATTATTAAAAGAAGGAGGAGGAAGAGGAAGAGAAGGGGGAGAAAGAAGAAGTTTAGTCTCTCATTTGTACTTAAGCACTAGCTCCTCTTTTATTTATTTATTTATTCATTCATTCATTTTTGCAGTATTGGGGATGGGACCCCAGGCCTCTCACATGCCAGACAAGCATTCTACTAGAGAGCTACACCCTCAGTCTACTAGCTCCTTTCTTGCACAGCTAAATACATGTAATTATGTTCTATGTTTGGCATTCTGCTGCAAAACAATGAAACAGGACATGCGAGGGGGAAAGATCTGTGAGGACCATCTGAAAGTAAAGACAGTACCCCCCACCCCTGCACCCTGCTGGCCAGGCATAGTGGTACATGCCTGTAATCCCAGTGCTTGGGAGGCTGAGACAGGAGGATCACAGGTTCGAAGCCAGACTCAACAACTTTGGCCCTTGGCAACTTAGCAAGACTCTGTTTCAAAATAACAAATGAAAAGTGGTAGGAATATAGCTCAGTGGTAGAGCACCTGAGTGTTCAATCCCCAGTACCACAAAAAGACCCCTTGGATTAAGCTGTTTCTTTATTGAATTCCTGCAGAATGTTCCTGGATCTGATAGTTTCTAGGCATGTAGTCTCATTCCAGATCCTTAACCTCTCAGTGCCTCAGTCTCCTTGGGTGAAATTGGAGATAGTTATAAAACTACTTTATGGGGCTGCTGTGGAAATGGCATACACTTTAATCATGCAGGGAAATTACATCAAAGAGAGACTATGTATGTAGGAAAATGTATTCCTGCTCCACAGTAGATGTTCAGAAACGGCCAATGTTGCTGGGTGTGGTGACACAAGCCTGTAATCTCAGTACTTAAGAGGCTAGGAGGAGGAGTGCAGGTTCAAGGACAGCCTCAGCAACTTAGTGAAGCCCTCTACAAATTAGTGAGATCCTGTGTCAAAAAATATAG
>PVLC010002558.1:41708-60113 GCA_004027655.1 Graphiurus murinus
AGAAAATAAAATAAGGCTGGGGGTGTAGCTCAGAGGTAGAATGTTTCTGGGTTCCATCCCCAGTACCACAAAAGAGAGAAAGAGGGAGGGAGGAAGAAAGGAGGGAGAGAGGGAGGGAGGGAGGGAGGAAGGAAGGCAGGCAGGCTGGCAGGCAGGCAAAACAAGGGATTACAAAGTAAACCCATTGAGGGGAGTGTCATAGGCTGGGAGCTGGAGGTTGGGGAAGAAATGGCTTCTTTTGGTGAGGCATTTGTGGAGAGCAGGGTCATGAGGAGAGACCAAGAATCGAAGGCCACACTGTCTGGGTTTGGGGAGGGGGGGAGAAACGTGGAAAGAAGTGGGGAGTAGCAGTGAGGCTCATAAATGGAGTTGTGGTTAGTTTTCATTCCTATATGTCATGCATAATTATTTTTCATGCCAGAAACAATGTAGCAGGCCACTAGAGGTCTCACTCCCTTCTTTAACAACTGGGTACTGGGCTGGAGGTGTAGTGCACAGCGTTTGTTTCATGCTCAGGGCTGTGGGTTCCAGCCCCAGGACACAAAACGAAGCTAAACTAAAAGAGGCTGGTTCTTAATTCCAGAAGACTCATCAGCTGCTACAGCTGACAGACCAAGATAGTCCACGAACTGCAAGGAGCCGCGTGGGGTAGAGGGGATTCACCGGAGCCCTTGCCCTCCCAGCACTTGTTTCCTGCCAGCTCCTGGTGATGAGGTCATGCATTTCATTCTGCCCCTCCGAGGTGTGAACGGCATTCTCTGCATGCCAGGCTTGCTCAGAACCAGTACTCTTCAGGCCTGCCCCTTCTCAGAGGTACATGTTAGCTCCTTTTTAGGAAGGAACAGAGACACTTAGTAGCTTGTCCTGGTCACACAGCTAGCAGGTGGCAAAGGTGGAATTCCAGCCCAGGTCGGCCTGACTCCAGGGTTTTGAAGAATTGTGTGGTTCTGCCTCAGTCCTTAGATTCTCTGAGTTGTGAGAAAACTGGAAATGGGGGGGGGGTAAGAACAGAGGAAGCTTTTTTTTTTTTTTTTTCCTTTAAAACAACCTGTGGAGGCTGGGCGTGGTGGTGCACGCTTGTAATCCCAGCATTTGGGAGGCTGAGACCGGAGGATCCAAGTTCACGGCCAGCCTCAGCTACTTAGTGAGGCACTCTGCAACTTAGTGGGACCTCGTTTCAAAATAAAGAATAAAAAATAGGGCTGGGGGTATAGCTCGAAGGTAGAATGCCCCTGAGTTCAATCCCCAGTACCGCAAAAATAAATAAATAAATAAATAAATAATAAAATAAAACAACCTGTGGAGAAAACCCAAATTGAACATTGGCAGGAGCAGCCTTCTAAAATGTTTCAAACCCTTAACATGTGATTTTTATTTATTTATTTGCCATGCTGGGGATGGGACCCAGCACCTCATGCATGCTAGGCAAGTGCTCTACCACTAAACTACAGCCCCAGCCCTTAAAATAAGACTTTAAATACACAGATAGTACATGTTCATAAGCCCACTGGAGGAAAATCAGAAACCAGTATAAAGTAAAAAAGGGAAAATTAAAGTAATCCATAATCCTACTAATTAAAGGTAATCATTGAGCCAGGCTTGGTGGCGCACACTTGTAATCCCAGTACTTGGGAGGCTGAGATAGGACAATTGCAGGTTCACGGCCAGCCTCAGCTACTTAGTGAGGCCCTGTTTCAAAATAAAGGATAAAAAATAGGGCTGGGAATGTAGCTCAGAGGTAGAATGCCCCTGGGTTCAATCCCCAGTACCACAAAATAATAATAATAATAATAATATTTAGGGGTAATCACTGCATTTTAATGATGCCTTTCTGTCAACAAAATGGAATCATATTGTTCATATTACTTCGTAGTTTTCTTTTTTCCTTGCTTCATAGGCATCTTTTTAGGTTAATAAATATGTCTCTCAATCTTTCTTGGAGATGCTGGGGATGGAACCTAGACCTAGTAAGTACCTGTTGGGCAAGGACTCTACCACTGAGCCACTCCCTGGCTCTGGATCTTGATATCCTCATTGGTTGCAAGCTAGCAACCAACAAGCCGGGCATGGTGGCACATGCTTGTAATCCCAGTACTTGGGAGGCTGAGACAAGAGGATTGCAGGTTTGAGGCCAGCCTCAGCTGCTTAGGCCCTCCGCAACTTAGTGAGACCCTGTTTCAAAATAAAGGATAAAAAATAGGGCTGGGGGTGTAGCTCGGAGGTAGAATATCCCTGGGTTCAATCCCCAGCACCCCCCCCAAAAAATCAAACAAAAACAAGCAGAGTGAGTATGTAATGGTAGATCATGCTCATCCGTTCATCCTTTGCTCCTATCTCACAGCCTGTGTTCTCACCTGTAAAAGACAATTCACAGGGTTTTTCACAGATAACATGACATGAGGTAATATTTGCAAATCTGTTAGCACAATACCAGATAGAAATCCACATTATTAAGGTTAGCCATCATTATTCAGCCATTTAACAAACAATTCTTCAAAAAAAAAATCTTACGGCTGGGAATCAATGGTCATGTAATTTTTAATTTTAAAAATGGTTCTTCAGGCAGGGCATGGTGGCACATACCTGTAATCCCAGTACTTGGAAAGCTGAGACAGGAAGGTTACAGTTTCGAAGCCAGCCTCAGCAACATAGTGAGGCTCTCAGAAAATTAGGGAGACTCTGTTTCCAAATAGGAAATAAAAAGGGCTGGGGGTGTAGCTCAAATGTAGAATGCCCCTGAGTTCAATCCTTAGTAACACACACACACACACACACACACACACACACACACACACACACAGTTCTTCAAAGCCAGCCTCAGCAAATTAGCAAGATCCTATTTCCAAATAAAATAGGGCTGGGGGTGTAGCTCAGAGGTAGAACACCCCTGGGTTCAATCCCCAGAATGAATAAATAAATAAATAAATAAATAAATAAATAAATAAATAAATAAATAACAGTTTCTATTTTGTGCCAAAGCATTGTGGTAAGAGTTCATTTAATGCTGACACCAAACCAATGAGTTAAGAATTATAATGATTCCCATTTCTCAGATTAGAAAATTGAGTGACCAGGAGGCCAAATATCCAAAGCCACAGAGCTCTGGGTGGTGAAATGGTGAGATCCAACCCTCCAGCATGTTGGACACCAAGGCTCACAGACACCAACTTCCCTGTCCCCGGGGAAAGGAAAATATTCACTGGACATCTCCCCTGTGTTAGCACTGGGGCTCCGTACAGTCCCTGTGCATGTTTCCATGGGTGGGCCTGAGGCAAGAGAGTAGCCAGCCCCACTGTTGCCATTACAATCACTGGGCCTCCAGCTCTGGCATCCAGTGATATCACCGTGCTGTTTTAAGTTGACTGAGCCACATAGCTGGCACAGAAATGCCTCCCTGGCTGGTTGATCATGGATACCCCTTGACTGTCATGATTTGTTCTCACCTGGTCGCCCTTTGCCAGTAAGTTTCTGTGCTTCCTGGGAGTAGGGACCAGGACTCAGCCCTCCCCAGGTCTCTTTGAGCAAGCCCTGGCTCCATGTGGATATGGAACAAGTTAATGAGCAAATGAATGAGCATGTGTGTCAATGAGAAGATGAATGACTTAATAAATGAATGGGTGGTAGGGTGAGTGAACCTCGGAGTCTGTGAGTGAATGAACTTTCCCAGGGCTGCTCTGAGGAGGACTTGGCACCTGCTCCTTTGTTCAATGGAAAGTGACGTCCTCTCTGCGGCTGCCTGGACCCAGCCTCCTAACCCTTGCAGCTTGGGCACACACACTGCAGATGGCGTTTCAGTTACTACTGCCTCAACAATTTTAACTCCACTTACTCTGCTGCCCAGCCTTCTGAAAAGAGTCCAGGTGTTGCCTTCCTCCAAAGGTCTCCAACGCTGACTGCTGAGGTCTGCAGTAAAACCTAAACTAGGGCCTGGGAAGTTCAGGGGTCACTCCAGATGCCCTGGTTGGTCCTAAGTAAATACTGGTGTTTACCAATTGCACTACCACGTGTTAGGAAACGCTAATAAATCGGAAGTGTTCAGGACCAGCCTCAGCGCAGATATTGAACTTTAAGTAAGACTTCTTCTTTTCTGAATTTTATGATCCCCATCTGCTAACTGGGCACTACAGACTCATGTCTGGCATTGGCACAAAGCGGCTGGATGGTTACGGAACGAATGGATGAATGGGAGGGCTAGATAATGAACGAGAATGAGTGTCTTGGGTCCCTCACTTGAAGATAGAGGAGGCGCTAAGCGGTTTCCTCCCTCCCCGCCGCTTCGGAGCACCCGGGAGGGGTCTCCCACCATGTGGGTGTGTCCTGCACCTCGCAGGGGCCAAACAGGGTGCCTCAGTCTGATGAGCCATCAGGTGGCGCCCGCGCCCCAGCAGCCTTCCCGAGGGTGAGAAGCGGAGCTCGGGAAGGGCGGGGCCGAGGTGGGAGGGGCGCTGCCTGGTGGGCGGAGACTGGGCGGGGCGAAGGCCCCTGGGTCCCGCAGACTGGATTCGGTTCTTTTCTAGAACTCGCACAGTTAAAAAAGATAAAGATAGCACGCCTTGTGCTCCAGTCGTAGTGCAGTGCTCTTGTTTACCTCAAAGGCGGATAGCTAAACAGGGCGTGGTGGCGCATGCTTGTAATTTCAGTACTTGGGAGGCTGGGACAGAAGGATCATAGGTTCAAGGACAGCCTCAGCAAGTAGTGAAACTCAGCAACCTAGTGAGACTGTTTCAAAATTAAAAACTAAAAAATAGGACTGCGGGTGTAGCTCGGAGGTGGAATGTCCCTGGGTTCAATTACCATTAACACACACACACACACACACACACACACACACACACACGCAGATAGCTAACAGTTGGCATTATTGGGATTAATGATAAAAGTCGAATGTGAGGACCCAAGTAAATGTGAAGCTTGGCCTCTGGACTGTCCTGGTCAGCCCTTCACACTGGCCTTCACTTTTATTAGGAATGTCTGATTGTAACTAAGAGCTATGTAGCAGGTTCTCTAAATGGACTAATTGATTTAATCCTCATGACAGCCCTATGAGGTGCCTGCTAAGACCACCCACATTTTTCAGATGAGGAAACAGACTGGAAAATGTGGATCCAGTCTCCCAAGGTCCAGCAATAGGGAAGACACCTGGATTATCCGGTTTGGATCTACACCTCCTCCCCCCTTCCTCTGAACAGGGCTGAACAACTGGAGGGTCAGTTCTTGCAAAGCCAAGTTCACAATGATCCTCAAATCCTCAAACATTAAAATCTTTGGGAAGAGAGAAAGTGCTTCCTTTCAGATCTGAGGGGCTGAGGCTATAGCTCAGTGGTAAGAGTGTTTTGTTTTTGTTTTTGTTTTGTGGTACTGAGGATTGAACCCAGGAGCATTCTACCTTTGAGCTACACCCCCAGACCTATTTTTTTATTCTTTATTTTGAAACAAGGTCTCACTAAGTTGCGGAGGGCCTCACTAAGTAGCTGAGGCTGGCACAAACCTGCAATCCTCCTGTCTCAACCTCCCAAGTACTGAGATTACAAGCGTGGGCCAACTGGCCTGAGTGTTTTCTCAATATGCATGACACTCTAGTTTCAATCCTCAACACCAATAAATAAATGTTAAAATAAATTCGGATTTGACCCCAACCTAACGCTGTCTGGTTCTGTAGGACTGCAGTAGGGCCTAAAAACTTGCATTTTTGAGTAGGCTTCTTGATGATTTTGAAGAAGCCAGTCTGCAGCTGGCGTTTGGAGGGGGACACAGTGATATTTGAAGCACCTGCACAATATACAGCCAGTCCTCTGTATGGGCAGGTTCCACATCCACTCATTCAACCAACCACAGATGGAAAGCATTTGGGAAAAGATGTGTCTGTACCGAACATGTACAGACTTATTTTTTATTGTCATTATTCCCTAAGCAATATAGCTTAAACAACCACTTACATAGCATTTACATTGTATTAGGTATTATAAGTCATCTAGAGATGAGTTTGAGTATATGGGAGGATTGTGTAGGTTTTATATGCAAATACTATGCCATTTTATATAAGAGACTCAAACAGCTGTGGAATGTGGTATCTGCAGGGGGTCTGGAACCAATATCCCAGATAACTCTGTAGTATACACCTAAACCACCTCTGCAGTCTCCTGTGTGGAGGTGGAGCAAAGTACAGGGGGCAAAGAAAGAGTTTGGGATAGGTGAGAGACAATTGACAATGTGCTCATCAGAAGAACCTCAATAAAAGTCAGGTATTGTAGTTTAGGCTTTTTAATCCCAAACTTGGATGGCTAAGGCAGAAGGATCGTAAGTTCAAGGCCAGCTTCGGCAATTGAGAGAGACCTGGTATCATAATAAAATTTTAAAAGCTGGATATAGCCGGGCGTGGTGGCGCACGCTTGTAGTCCCAGCATTCGGGAGGCTGAGACCAGAGGATCCGGGTTCGCGGCCAGCCTCAGCTACCTAGTGAGGCACTCCGCAACTTAGTGAGACTTGGTTTCAAAATAAAGAATAATAATAATAATAAAAAAAATAGGCTGGGGCTGTAGCTCGGAGATAGAATGCCCCTGAGTTCAATCCCCAGTACCGCAAAAAAAAAAAAAAAAAAAGCTGGATATAGTTCAGTGGTAGCGTTGCTGTGGGTTCAATCTCTAGTTCCACCAAAAGAGAGAGAGCATTAATAAAGACCTGGGGGTACAGCTCGGCGATAGAGCATGCACGAGGTTCTGGGTTCAATCCAGAGATCCCTCCCCCAAAAAAGCATCACTAAGCCTTAATTGTAGACCCTACAAAAGCAGGCCTTTATCCCCAGAGATTCCCAACTCTTGGGGGTTCCAGTGCGAAGTCTGATCTGGTTATCCAGGAGGGTGGAACGAGGCGCTGCAATCCCACCCCAAGCCACAGGGGGCGACATTCTGCTTCCCTCGGGCAGAAATAGGGCACTGGTACCTTTTTGTGCTTGAGCTGCAAGGAAACCTCACTTCCGGCTCAGGGGGGCACAGCCGGAGCCCGTTAGCGGCTGGTAGGTTAGTCAATGCTGGTCTCTCTTGGGATCTGAAGCCCACTGCCCGTGGAACTCTTCCCCCACGTGTCGTGGGGACACGAGCCACCCCGGAGGTCACTGCACGACCTCAGCCATGCGCCGCCTCGCTCCGCTTGCTCTGTCGACTCCAGGCCACTCGCTCTCTGTCCCACTCCACAGTCACCTTCCGAGGCCACCTCCCTCCCAGAGCACTCCCAGAGCGGGAACGGGAGGAGGACCTCGGATGGAAGCGAGGTCCCGGTCCCCACTAGCATCCTCCCGCCGCTTTGTGTAGACGGTCACTGTGAAGTTCAACCCCTTGGTGACCTCGGACCGCAGCAGAAGCCGCAAACGCCACTTCAATGCCCCTTCGCGCGTGCGCAGGAAGATCATGTCTTTCGCGCTCTCGGAGTAGCTGTGACAGAAGTACAACATGCGCTCCACGTCCATCCGCGAGGACGACGAGGTCCAGGTACACATTTGCGGAGCGCTCGGCCTCCTCCTTGGCCTGAGCAAGTAGTGTAACTACAGATGTGCCAGACTAGAGATGGGGCCCAGAGCCACTAGAGGGTACCCCCCTGCTTAAGAACGCTTAGTTCTTTAATAATACAATAATATTCCAGCCAATGAAAAAATCTGCTCTTCGATTTAGCCCCATGGAAGGTAGTTTCCCAGGTATTGCTCAGGGCGACTCTTTGAACCAGTTTTTGGAGGAGAAAGTTCTCTTGGGAGAGCATTGTTTTGGCGTCTTTGAGTTTAGTGAAATGATAGACAGGGATCCATGGGAGCCTGACACGTAATTGGCACTAGATTTGGCAGGGAAAATGGATAAGCAGCAGCAAGTCAGAGGTGTAAAATTATGTGAGACTAGTTCCTGTGAACACACCCTGTGTTCTCTGTGCCTGGAGCTTAGAATGTGAGGGAGGGGGAAGGAAGATGAGGGTGAACCAAGCAGGTGGGGGCCAGATTCACTCCTGGAAGATTATTTGTTGAGCTCTTACCAGATACTGTTACAGATAGGAGCAGTGAACCAGCCTGACGCAGGCTCTGTCCTCATGAAACTCACATGAGCAGCGCATCTCAACCTCAGCGCTGTTGGCAACTTGGATCCAGTACTTGTGGGGGGCTCTCCTGTGCACTGTAGAGTGGTTAACAGTATCCCTGGCTTCTACCCCACTAGATGCCAGTAGCACACACCCTCCTCCCCATTTCCACTGGGACAAGCAAGACTTTCCAGATACTGCCAAATGCCCCTGGCAAACAGAACTGACTCTGTCCCCCTGTTGAGGACCGCTGTTTCAGAGAATGAAATGAGATGAAGGGGTTTGATGTATCATCTGAGACACTAAGACTCTGAAGGTTAAAGGCCCTTAAAAGAATTATCAACACTTATTTTCCCATTTACTCTTTGGTACTCTCCAGTCTCTTCTCTGTCTCCTAGTACTTTATAAAAACTTCTTTTGGTCACCAATCACCTCTTTGTGATTAAATGCATGGGTACATCTTGCTCATCATCCTTGACTTTTTCAACAGCATTTGGCAAGGTGGTGCCATCTCTGTTGAAATACTCTTTGGTTTCTTTGACATTTCAGGCTCATAGTTTGCTCCTAACTTCTCAGACTTCTTTGCTAGTTATTTCTGCTCCCTGATTTCTGACACCTGGAATTCATCAGGGCCTAGGCCTAGCCTAGCGTCTCTTCTTGCTCTGCATTCTGTACTTAGGTATATACAGTAATAGGTAATACTCTGTTCTCAGAGCTCTAAATGTCTGCTTTGTACTAACAACTCCTCATTTTTTATGCCAACCCAAGTCAGTTCTCTGAGCACAGACCTACAAATCTAACTACTTGCTAAATATCTCTATTTAGATAGTTTGTAAGTACCTCAAGCTTCTAAGAGCATTCCCGATCCTAACACTATCACTACTTCCAAATCTGATTCTCCTCCCATCTTCCATGTCTCCCAGTTGCATATACCATAAACCTTTAAGTTATCCTTAACAACTCTCCTTAGCTCTACCCACTTTAATCTACCACCAAATCTTACTGGTTCTACCTCCCAAATAAGTCCTGAATCTATTTCCAGACATTTCTACTTCCATTCTTATCCTTGTCCATTCTTCAAATCAGATCAGACTTAAAACCTATAAATGGAGCCGGGCATGGTGGCGCACACCTGTAATCCAAGTACTTGGGAGGCTGAGACAGGAGGATCTCAGGTTCAAAGACAGCCTCAGCAAGTAGTGAGACTCTCATCAACCTAGCGAGCCCCTGTTTCCAAATAAGAAATGAAATTGGCCGGGGGTATAGCTTGAAGGTAGAATACCTCTGGGTTCAATCCGTAGTACCACCAAAAAAAAAATAATAATAATAAATAAATAAATAAAACACCTATAAGTGGTGTTGGACAGGTTTACTGTAAAATCTAAAATCATAGCTGGGCATGGTGGTGCACGCCTGTAATCCTAGCTACTTGGGAGGCGGAGGCAGGAGAATTTTAAGTTCTTAAGTTCAAGGCCAACTTGGGCAATTTAGTGAGACCCTGTCTCAAAATAAAATTTAAAGAAATCTCAGGAGGATCACAGGTTTGAGGCCAGCCTCAGCAATCTAGTGAGACTCTTAGCAACTTAGCAAGACCCTGTTTCCAAACAAAAAATAAAAAGGGCTGGGGGTGTGGCTTGGAGGTAGAATGCCGCTGGTTTTGATCCCCAGTACAACAAAAAAATGAAATGAAAAATAGAAGAAAAGCCAAATGTGGTGGCACATGCTTGTAATCCTAGTGTCTAAACTCAAGTCCATTTGCCACCGTGTACTCTGCTCCTCCACCTGCTCCTCTTGGAGATCTCTCCGTCCATTATCCCCTTTAATTTCCTTTACCTTCTTCTTCCACATTTGTTCCTTCCCATCAGCATTTAAACCCATTCATGCTTATCCTTCTTTAAAAAATAAAATCTAGCCAGGTATGGTGGTACACGCTTATAATCCCAGAACTTGGGAGGCTGAGACAGGAGGGTCTCAGGTTCATGGACAGCCTAAGCAAGCAGTGAGGCTCTCATCAACCTAGGGAGACCCTGTTTCAAAATAAAAGTAAAATAGAGCTGGCAGTATGGCTCAGAGGTAAAAATGCCCCTGTGTTCAATTCCCAGTACTACAAAAAAAAAAATGTAATCCCAGTACTTGGAAAGCTGAGACAGGAGGATACAGGTTGGAGACCAGCCTCAGCAACTTAGCCAGACCATTTCAAAATAAAAAATAGAAAAGAGGGCTGAGAGGTGTAGCTCAGAAGTAGAATCCCCTGGGTTCAACCCTCAGTACCAAAAAAAAAAAAAAGAAAGAAAGAAGAAAAACTTACCCCTAACTTCACATACCCCTCAAACTTCTTGAGAGCCTGGCTCCTTATCTCTCCCTCAAGTATGACGCACTCGCTACCTTCCTATGAAGTGCTTCCACCCCACGCTCAGTACTGTCACCTTCCTACAAAGTGCTTCCATGCCACCCTCAGTACTCCTGCCACGTCACCAGTGACCGCCGTGTTAGATCTGCTAAGACTTCATCTGCCCTGTGCCTCTGGGCTCCACCGTATTTGACTTCTTCCCTGGCTCTCGTAACACCACACTCCTGTGGCTTCATCTTCTCTCTGGCCTTCAGTCTCTTCTCTGAGCTCTTATAGATTTTTTACTTTTCTCACATTTCTGCACACTGCCTTCTTTCCAGACTACCAGCTCCCTGAGCAAAATGAGGCTTCCATTTCTATCTCGGGATGACTCCCATCTCTATTGTTGGCCTTTGTGACCTTCTAGTGCTGTGTTGAATTCAACACCTGAATGTCCTCGAGTGCCTCAAATTTGATGTGTTCCAAGTTAAATAGTTTCCTCCAAAACCTGTTTCCTCTCCTGTGTTTCGTGCCTCTGGGAAAGGCATAACCATCCAAGTGTGTCATGTAGTCTTGGGTTGTTTTTTCAACTGAAAAATCTCTTTGGAAAGCAAGTTGAACAATCGAGATGGACAATTTCAGAGTTCCTCTATGCTTATTAATCAATGTCATTTCTATTGTACCTTCTGTTTAATAGGCCGTCAGGAACACCATTATCTAATTTGTCAGCCTCCCCCCAAACTACGATTGAACCTAGGGGCACTCTACTACTGAGTTACACCCCCAGCCCTTTTTACTTATTTATTTATTTAGTTTTGAGACAGGGTCTCTCTAAGTTGCCCAGGCTGGCCTCAGCCTTTCAGGCCTCCTTCCCCAGCCTCCCAAGTAGCTGGGATTACAGGCATGTGTCACTGTTCCCGGCTAATTTGGTTTTAAATAGAGTAGATCTTTAGTACAGGAAAACAACCCATCACATTTTAATTTTTACTTGTAGAAATCTCAGAATTTAGAAGTTTTTAACCAGTCATCTATAGTTCTACTTCCTGCTTGATGGTACCCATTATCAATATTTATATATATTTCCATCCCATTGCATTATATGCAGTATATGTGAATCTCATATGTATGTGTGTATGTATGCACACACACAATTCAAAGTGTGTATATATAGGTCTCTATTCTCTTTTTCTCCAAAGCACATACCTGTAACATTTTCTTTGAAAACATGGATTTTAAGTAGTTGCATGGTAGTGACAATGTAATTCTTTAATCATTCTCTTTTTAGATCTTGAGACTGGTTATATATATTTTTATTCTTAGCACTAGTTCTATGATGACCTTTATATAAGGAGCTTTGTTGTTTTTCAGATAAGTGAAGAAAAATATTAGGTGAAGAATTTCCAGCCAGCCTAGCATAACAAAGCAAATTTATCCAAATAGCTGGTGTTTTGCTACCAACACTAATTTGTTGTGTAAAAAGTTACATGTTTGGCCTACATGTTGCTGATGATTATCTTGTTCTTATGATGTTCATGCATTAGAAATGGGGGGTCTCTTGTGTGCTTTCTCTTTAAGGGTGATTTGAGGACACCACAAGGGCCAGCAAATCAGCAAGGTAGCCCAGGTATACAGAAAGAGATATGTCATCTACACTGAGCGGGTGCAGCGGGAGAAGGCTAATAGCACAGCCGTCCACGTGGGCATTCACCCAAGCAAGGTATGTCCCCCGAGTGAGTGGTGAAGAAGCTGTTCAGTGCCGCAGTACTATTACTCATCCACAGGTGGGCAGAGTAGGATGGAGAGGTAGGCCAGGCAGGCTTGATTGCTTCAGTGATTTAGAGAGAGAGCAAGAATCCAGACTCTTCTTGTCCGTTTTGCCATAGGCTGGTGGCGTAGGAGGTACCATAGGAGGGCGCCAGCATTCCAAGCATTGCTTCCCTGCTAGACAGTGTGGACTAGTGATGATCAGAAATGAACATCTCTCCTGGGACCTTCACACCCACCCTGAAGGGTATGCTATTCTGCCTTTGCACTCATTTTATATTGTGTTACAGGGTCTTCCTCTCCTTCTTGAGTTCAGATCCTTAAAGGCAGAATGGTTAGGGTCTTACTTATCCTTATTCTCTCCGCATTGCCCAATAGCCGGTGGGAACACAGATTTTTTTTTTAAGCAGTGCGTCTTGCCAGCCAAGGGATAATGAAAAAATTTTTCCAGCCCAAGGACGTGCCAGTCTCTGTGCCAGCAGTGCTCAGGACAACGCGATGAAGAAAATACTCTTGAGACTTTATTTTCGGTCTCAAAGAGGTGAGAGGGGAGAAGGCAAGAGAACCAACTCCCCAAAGGAAACTCAGCTCTTCCTTTTACTTCATGTTTACAATTTTGTGATAAGGTCAAGTTCATGTTTGTCTCTAGCTATAGAAGTAGGGCATTGTGTTAGGAATTTTTTAGAAGGAGAGTTTTTGTCTGGCAGTTTTCCAAGGGTGTTGGAGATCGCTGCCTTCAGCTTTCTCCTTAGGGCAGCCTTCAGTCCTTCAGCAAAGCAAGCTGAAACAATTGCAGAACAGAGTGGAGTAGCATAAATTGCAGAGATGCTCGAGGTCACTCCCTTTAGTTCCCTCAAGAAAGGCAGTCTTCTGCTAAAGCAAGCAAGAAGCTCATCAATCCTTTAACCAATACTTTTTATACTTGGAACAGTTTCCCACAATAACGTATCACTAAACTATGTAAATGGCCTCCTGAGATCCTCAGGAATTAGGGGATGGGAGGCTGGCTAACAGAAGAAGGCTGTTTACTGTCAAGGGAAGCTCTGTTATTCAGGATGGTGGTTAGTTCTTTCCACTTA
The DNA here is from genome assembly GCA_004027655.1 of Graphiurus murinus. Classification (NCBI taxonomy): domain Eukaryota; kingdom Metazoa; phylum Chordata; class Mammalia; order Rodentia; family Gliridae; genus Graphiurus; species Graphiurus murinus. Next base: position 54,936 of record PVLC010002558.1, read on the forward strand.
AAAAACAAAGATGATGCTGTGTATAGTGGTGACTGTAATCCCAGCTACTCTGGAGGCTGAGGCAGGAGGATTATAAGTTCAAGGTCAGTATGGGCAATTTAGTGAGACCTTATCCCAAAATAAAATTTAAGAAAGTGCCAAGGGTATAGCTCAGTGATAAAGCACTTGCCAAGCATATGCAAGGCCCCGGGTTCAATCCCTAGCACCACAAAATAATACAACAGAAAAGATATTTGTTTTCTCACTCCTAACAGGTGGTTATCACCAGGCTAAAATTGGACAAAGATAGAAAAAAAAATTCTTGAACACAAAGCCAAGTCTTGGCAAGTTGAAAAAGAGAAAGGCAATATAAGGAAGAGCCCATGGAGAAAATGCAAGAGTGAATATAACCTGCCTCCACCTCTGGTGTACCCAGAGATGCCTGCCCTAGGGTGTGGCTCCTTGGAACTTTTCAGGATATCTTGGGAACATTTTATTCCCCTCCTGTTTTGTTATTTTGTTATTTGTAAATCTACTTTTGCAATTTTGATAATCTTGTGAATAAAAATTGGAACTATTTCCTAACTCCAAATGGTATTTGCATCATTTTATAAATGAAATCTGTCTTATCCATCTCCTATGCCAGTCTTTCATGTGTTTATCCCATGGAACAATAAAATAGTAGTAGAGTTAAGATAGCCTGCCCCTGCCTGGATCCTCTTGCCGGTGCTGTGGAGGGGGAGGGGCAGGACCCTGATCCCTGAGCTACCAGTTTGCCCTGCTCAGGAGCAGTAGTGACATGAACCGCAGGAGCTCCTGGTGCTGCTTTGCACTCCGCTCCCTTAGGCCTGACAGATTGCTCTTTGGCCTCCTGACTAGTATTTCCCAGCTTCCTCTCTGTCACATGCCAAACAAACCAAATCTCTTACAGCTCCCTGACCAGGCTCCCCTTCCCAAGGTCCTGACTTCACAAGTATTTCTTCTGTGTAACTAAAATGTCCCTCAATTCAGAAAACTAGCAGCCTCTAGGCAAGATCTGACTCAGATCTTGTTTGTCCTCACATTTTTATAGTTATTATAATTTTCCAGCTTTTAAGATGTGAATAACTCCACACAGAAGCACCTGCTTGCCTGGCTGCATGGCGCCCTGTTCTGCATCACATCAGGTGGTGGAGCTGAGGGCTCACCTCCTCCCTCACTTGTCCTTAACTTGCCTGGCTCCCATTGTTATCTGAGTTTTAGATCGCAGGTCCAACTTCAACATTTAGCTCCAGGATCACATCTAAGATTGTCCCCCGCCCCTATGGGAAATTATCTATTGATTAAAATGCATCAGGCAGTTTTTTTTTTTTTTTTTTCAGAATTGGGGCTTGAACCCAGGGGCATTTCACCTCCAAGCTACACCCCCAACCCTACTTTTTATTCTTTCAAACAGGGTTTCACTAATTTGCAGAGGGCCTCACTAAGTAGCTGAGGCTGGCCGTGAACCTATGATCCTGCTGCCTCAGCCTCCCAAGGACTGCAATTACAAGTGTGTACCATAACACCCGGCTTAAACAAATTTTTCTTTCCTGTAGTACAGGTTATCAAACCCCGGGCCTTGTGCATGCTGGGCAATTGCTCCATTACTGAACTACACCACTAGCCATATTTATGATAATCAGCTCCCTGTCTATGTAAGAAGCTTAAAAATGCTTATTTTTAAGGTTATGGAAATCGAGGTATCAGGTTTCCCTGATTTTACAAGTCCCTTGGGTGCTTGCTGATATTAATCTCCACCCCCTTGCTTAGAAATTCTATATCAGAGTAGGTCCCAAGAAAGAGTCATGCATATGCATGTTCACATGAACTTTGTGTAATGCTCCTGAGCACCTAAATTTGAAAAACAGGATGTGTGTAAATTATATAAGCTTGTAAGAGTGGTTGCCTACACAACAGCTATGTAACATTAACACGTTAAACTATGTGTCTCATGAGTATAAGTAGGCCAGCCAGTAAGTTCTGTAGTTTGTATTTTCTTTTTTTTTTTTTTTTTTTTTTTTTTGCGGTCCTGGGGATTGAACTCAGGGGCATTCTACCTCCGAGCTACACCCCCAGCCCTATTTTTTATTCTTTATTTTGAAACCGAGTCTCACTAGGTTGCGGAGTGCCTCACTAGGTAGCTGAGGCTGGCCGCGAACCCGGATCCTCCGGTCTCAGCCTCCCGAATGCTGGGATTACAAGCGTGCGCCACCACGCCCGGCTTTGTAGTTTGTATTTTCTAATTTGAATTTTGTCTTATTCTCAGCCCACATGGTTTGGACTCCAAAAGTTGCATAAAAGGGACTGGGAATGTAGCTCAGCAGTTTTTTGCCTACTTAGCATGTGCAAGGTCCTGGATTTGATCCCTGACGCTGCATAAAATAAAAAATCTCCAAAATGTTGCAAAAAAGTCAAATTTTGCCTTAGATTAAACCTAACCTGGTCTGAGTCCAGCCATTACTCTCATCAGTAAGTTGAAATTATGTCTCCTAGGACTGAGACTTGGCTTGTTTTCAGCAACTTATTCTGGTAGAGTGATAGATAACAGCTTTGAAAGCTGTAATCCCCCAACAATTACCCAGATCACAGCAGATTGACCTAGTGCATAATAGTGCATGGTCCAGAGCAGGTGCTCGGTGTGGCTCAGTGGTAGAGCACTTGCTTAGCATACGTACTGCACTGGGTTTGGTCCTCAGCACCAACCCCCTCAAAAACAGGAACAAAACCCCAAACTGAGTTCTAATCCTAGTCTGTCAATTCCAATCTATATGACTTTGAGCAAATTCTTAACCTCTCTGGGCCTCGGTTTAATCTTTTATAAAATGAAGATAAAACTAGTACCTACTGCCGGGTGTGGTGGCGCACGTTTGTAATCCCAGTACTTGGGAGGCTGAAACAAGAGGATCTGGGTTCGCAGCCAGCCTTAGCTTCTTAGGCCCTCCGCAACTTAGTGAGACCCTGTTTCAAAATAAAGAATAAAAAATAGGGCTAGGGGTGTAGCTCAGAGGTAGAATGCCCTTGGGTTCAGGCCCCAGTACTGCAAAAAAAAAAGTAAAAAAACTAGTACCTACTTCATGGAGTTTCCAAGCTTGTTACTCAAAATACTGTGGGTAAAGTACAGAGAACTCAGAGAATTGTATCTGTTGTCTTTTAGAGGAGATTGGCAGTGGATTTGTTCACAGGAGCAGAGGGAAAAGTTTTTCTCAAAGGAGTTCAAAAACTGGTTCTGGAGCACAGAGAAGGATTTTGGAAAGGGGTCCTGGAGAGCTGGGTGGGCCTATCACGTTTCATGCCTGGGGGTATTAGCTTGTTAACTGGAATGAATAACTTAAACAGTATCCTACTGCCCTTTTCATCAAATTTGCAGATGTCCATTCCCTTGAGTGAACCCTTTGTGCTATTTTGGGAAGGCTCCAAACTTTTGAACTGCAGATAACTGCTTCTGAATGTCTGCTTTCATATCACGCTCAGGAATGAGATATTCAGCCACAGAGCTTTTGATGTGAGCTGGGTAGGCAAGTAATTGAATCTTCTAGGAACCAAACAATACTAACCAAGAGTCTACCATCCTTAGCCGATGCCACAGGCTTTGGGCAGTTCCCATCTGGTGTTAACTTGAGTCTTTGTTCATTTTATTTAACTTATTAGTTATCTATTTTTTTACTTTTTGCAGTACTGGGGGATTGAATCCAGGGGTTCTCTACCACTAACCTCCATCCCAGCCCTTTTTAATTTTCATTTTGAAGCAAGATCTCACCAAGTTGCACAGGCTGGCCTCATACTTGCGACCCTCCTGCCTCAGCCTGCAGAGTAGCTGCACTTGTAAGAGATCCAAGGAGGTCTCTCAGAGACAGAAGCTACTGCTACGCAGACCTTTCAGGCTCTTGAACATGTTACAGGAAATCATTCGAGGCCATGTCAAATTTTAGAGAAGAGTTTTATTGATAGTGAAAGACAAAGGTTCACAGTCTCAGGACAGAATGTGGGCCATCTAGAGAGCAAGACAACTTGCCACTGCTAGAAGTCAAGGGTTTTTGGGGGGTACATAATTAGGTGGAATATGTATAATCCAAGGGACCTGGACCTCCTTGGGATTGGGTGTTTTTGCATTAGGGGATCTGTTCTGGTATGTACGTTTCAGCCTCCATCAATGTCTCTGGCTAGAAGGTGGGCAATCAGGTGATTCAGCCAGAAGATCATGATCTAATTAAATAGGCACGTGCGCGCGCACACACACATGCACACACACACACACACACACACACACACACCTCTCAATTGAGATCTTGTTCTGCTTTGCTATGTTCCATAAAATGTCCAGGGAACTACCAAGTCACAGAGTACTTTATGGAATGTTCCGTGGCTTACACTTCTCGGCTTCTTTCTGTCCCTTTGGATCCTTTGGCTCATGAGTTGTCCACAAGCTGCCCATTCCACATCCCAACAGGGACGTTTCTCCTCTAGAGGCTCAGTTTTCTCTCTGGGTTCCTAAAATTTCTATCTCAGGATTACAGGCGTACCACCACACCCAGTCTGTTCATTGTTATTTTTAATCCGTGTTTTTAAAATAAGTAGTAGGAGGACTGAGCATATAGCTCAGCAGCAGTAGATGGGTAGGCTCTTGGGAAGAGAGGAAGAGAGACCCTCCGTAGATGGAGACTCATATGTACACGCATGATCAGTCATTCATACTTGCCCCTTTAGTTAAATGAACAAAACTTCCAGCGTTGTGTGTATACCACATCAACTAGAACAACAGAATTAATTTAAATGTCACTTGATTCAGAGACTTGCACAATATGCCCACAACTGATTTACTGTTAGACTACATGACCAAAGGAAACATTATGAACCCCAATTATCAAATGATTGCCATGGTACTTGATTTCAAAGAGGCGCACCTGAGAACCTGCATATTTCTTCCCAGGACACCTCATTCTGGAACAGGCTTACAGAGGTCTCACCTTATACAGTAGATGGGTCTGTCTTGTAAAACTGTGCATAATCTGGGCTTTTGAGTGTGCTCACTTATTATTTAAAATTGGAGGGACATGATGGGAAAAAAACCCCACATTCAGCTTCCAGCTGTGTTCGTGCACCGCAGCCACACTTTAGGCAAGTTGCAGACCAGAGATTCTCTTTCTTGGATTGTCCAATGGATTTAATAATATCTATATT
>PVLC010002558.1:60213-112747 GCA_004027655.1 Graphiurus murinus
ACGCTTGTAATCCCAGCATTCGGGAGGCTGAGACCGGAGGATCCGGGTTCGCGGCTAGCCTCAGCTACCTAGTGAGGCACTCCGCAACTTAGCGAGACCTGGTTTCAAAATAAAGAATAAAAAATAGGGCTGGGGGTGTAGCTCGGAGGTAGAATGCCTCTGAGTTCAATCCCTGGTACCGCAAAAAAAAAAAAAAAAATATCTATATTGGATATCATTGTGAGCACTCAATGAGGCAGGTAATTCAAAGCACCTCATCCAGTGTCTGTCAATGGCAGTCACTCAAGAAATGGTGGCCGCTGTGTCAGTGGTGGCCGCTGTGTCAGTGGTGGCCATTTACAGAGCAAGTGGCATGCACACGTAATGGGCAAATGAGCAATGACTCCTGCTCAGATTTTCAGTGTCTCTAGAAACATCTAAGCTTCCAAATTAGCTTGGAAAGGAGCATTATGACTCCATTGCTTTGTGACTTTGCATGCCTGGGTTTTAAATTTTTTTATTTATTTGTTACATGCCCATTTTTTATTTATAGGACAGAACTTCACTTAAGAAAGGGAGGCGCTTCATGGTTGGAATTGCTTCTGAGCCTTTTCCTCTAGTAGCACTTCTCGAACTTTTTGGTCCCGAGACCTGCTTGCACATTAAAAAATTATTGAGGACCAAGGAGTTTACATTGATGTGGGTTATATCTATCAATATTTGCCATATCAGAAATTAAAACAAAATTTTGATGAAGTTATTTTATTTTTAAGTACTTTTATTGATACATTACAGTCTCACATCATGATGCAGTTCAGTGATAGTAACATACATGCACAGGACACTTGGTGAGCTTCCCTCCAACTCCCTCCTCACTCCCTCCCTTCCCCAGTCATGATCCTGAGATTGACATTGGTAGCCTCACATATGTACATGTTGTCAGTGGAAGTGTTTCCTTCATTGATTCTCCCTCTCCCTCTCCGCCTCAGGCCACCTTCCTCCCCGCACTGGGGTTTCTCCTCCATTATCTAAAATCCCTCCTGTCTCCCAGTTACTCCCTAGCTTTTGCATATTAAAGAAAACATATGATCCTTCATTTTTTGTGACTGGCTAACCTCACTTAGCATAATGTTCTCCAGGTCCATCCATTTTCCTCCAAATGACATAACTTTGTTCTTCTTTATTGCTGAATAGAATTCCATTGTGTGTATATCCATAATTTTGAAATCCATTCATCTGTTGATGGACACCTAGGTTGGATCCATAATTTGGCTATTGTGAATTGTGCTGCTATGCACATGGAGATATATATATATATATATATATATATATATATATATATATATATATATAATATATTACTGTAATTCTCTTACTTCAATAAGATACCCAAGAGTGGTATAGGTGGATCATATGGTGGATCCATTCCCAATTTGATGAAGTTATTTTAATTTAATTTTTTTGTGGCACTGGAGATTGAACCCAGGAGAGTTCTACCTCCGAGCTATACCATGGATCTATTTTATTTTTTATTTTGAAACAGGGTCTAAGTTGCTGAGGTTGTCTTCAAACCTGCAGTCCTCCTGTCTCAGCCTCCCAAGTACTGGGATTATAGGTGTGCACCACCACACCCAGCTTAAATTCATTTTTAAATAGTAATAGTGCTGGGAGTGTAGCTCAATGATAAAGTATATGCTGAACATAGGCAAGACCCCTAGTTCCATCCCCAGCACAAAAACAAAACAGAACAAATAAGTAAGTAAATAAAAAAAGCAATGATAAACCCAGAACATGTTAACATAAATTACATTTTTATAGAATATCATTATCTTAAAAAAAAAAATGAAGTGTGAAGAGTGATGTTGTGCTACAATTTTGCAAAAGTCCTAAATATCTGGCCCAACAGAAGACTGTATTTTCACATTGCTTCTGTGTTCAGTTTGTTGTGACATGTTGTTTTGGATGAAGTATCACACGGATTCATCATTTGAAAAGAGAAGTTCTCCAGACCTGCTAGCAGCGTCTCGGGACTCTTCAGGGACAGAGCCTGGTTTATTTCCTGAAGATGTTAAGCACCTTGAGGGCAGAGCGTTTGTTTACTCTGTGGGTCACTGGATTGCAATTCCTGGCCCTACCCACAGTTTTCATTTGGAATGTGTGATCAAATATTTTGGCCCACTGACTGATAGGGGGAGCTATTGGCCAATACTAGCCCATAAATATAATACTGAGATTAAGGACTTGCTCATTTCACAAAGGATGAAACAGAAAGATTTTGATAGAATTGGTGTCTGAAGAGCCCCATCCTTGCACTCCCTGGCATCTTCTTCTTGAGGCTGCCTAGAAAGTACGGCTAGGAGCTGGGTGCCTTTGTACATACCTGTGGTCCCAGTACTTGGGAGGCTGAGACAGGAGGATCACAGGTTTGAGGCTAGCACATGCTAACTTAGTGAGACTGTGTTTCAAAATAAAAAGGGTGTAGCTCAGAGGTAGAATGCCCCTTGGGTTTAAATCTCACCACAAAAGGAGGAAGAGGAAGAGGAGGAAGGAAGAATAGGAGGAGGAGGGAGGAGGAGAAAGCAAAGCTATAGTTAGACACTCTACTTACACAGATTGATTTGAGACAAAATATTTGCATTTATTTAAGAAATGGAGTCAGGCAGCACACACCTGTAATCCCAGTTCTTGAGTGACTGAAATGGGGGATTGCAGATTCAAGACTAGCCTCAGCAATTTGGCAACTTAAAGAGACCTGCTTCAAAATAAAGAAGCTGGGGGTGTAGCTTGGAGATAGAATGTCCTTGAGGTCTATCCTCAGTACCAAAATAATAATAAGTTGGACATGGTGGGGCACACTCCTGTAATCCCAGTATTTAGGAGCTGAGACAGGAGGATCACAGGTTCAAGATAGCCTCTGCAACTTAGCAAGACCCTCAGCAACTTAGTGAGACTCTGTTTCAAAAAAAACAAACAAAAAGGGCTGGGGGTGTATCTGGAAGGTAGAATGCCCCTGGATTCAATCCCTAGTACCACACACACAAGAAAAAATGATGATGATAATGACGACGATGACGATGGTAACAATGAAGAAGAAATGGGAAAGAATTCACAATAGTCAAAAGGTGGAAGTAAACAAAATGTCTATGGACAGATGAATAGATAAACAAAATGTGGTCTATACATATAGTAGGATATTATTCAGGCTTAAAAGGGAAGAACACTGACAGAGGGACAATGCAGATGAACCTTGTAGACATCTACAAATGAAATAAGCCAGTCACAAAGGACAAATCCTATGACTCTTCTTTATTATAGGAGTAGTCAAACTCATAGAGATTGAAAGTAGAATAGTAGGCTGGGCGTGGTGGCACACGCTTGTAATCCCAGTACTTGGGAGGCTGAAACCGGAGGATCCGGGTTCACGGCCAGCCTCAGCTACCTAGTGAGGCCCTCCACAACTTAGTGAGATCTTGTTTCAAAATAAAGAATAAAAATTAGGGCTGGGGATATAGCTCGGAGATAGAATGCCCCTGCGTTCAATCCCCAGTACCGTTAAAAAAAAAAAAAAAAAAAAGAAAGAAAGTAGAATGTAGCCGGACGTGGTGGTACACGCTTGTAATCCCAGCATTCGGGAGGCTGAGACCGGAGGATCCGGGTTCGTGGCCAGCCTCAGCTACCTAGTGAGGCACTCCACAACTTAGTGAGACTTGGTTTCAAAATAAAGAATAAAAAATAGGGCTGGGGGTATAGCTCGGAGGTAGAATGCCCCTGAGTTCAATCCCCAGTACCGCGCAAAGTAGAATGGTGGTTTCTGGGGCTAAGGGAAGGAAAATGGAAGGTTGTTGCTTAATGGGTGTGAAAATGTCCTAGAGGTCAATTGCACAACCATGTGAATGTAATTAGCTGTATACTTAAGGATGGTTAAGATGGTAAATTTTATGGTTAACCATAGCTTAAGTGAATAAAAGATGGGTTGGGTAAGGTGGCACGCCCAGCTACTGTTGAGGCTGAGGCAGGAAGGTCACAAGTTCAAGGACAGCCTGGGCAATTTTTTTTTTTTTTTTTTTGGTACTGGGGATTGAACTCAGGGACGTTCTACCTCCGAGCTATACCCCCAGCCCTAGTTTTTATTCTTTATTTTGAAACCGGGTCTCACTAAGTTGCGGAGTGCCTCGCTAGGTAGCTGAGGCTGACCGCGAACCCGGATCCTCCGGTTTCAGCCTCCCAAATGCTGGGATTACAAGTGTGCGCCACCACGCCTGGCTCAGCCTGGGCAATTTAATAAGACCTTGTCTCAAAATTAAAAACAAAAAACTCAGTGATAGAGCACTTGTGTGGCACATGCAAGGTCCTGGGTTCTATTCTGACAGAGAGAGAAAGAGAGAGAGAAGGAGGAGGAGGAGCAGAGGAGAGGAGAAGAAAGGAGAGTGAACTTTCTCTAATTTAGTTCTGACTGATCTCACTTTTTTTATTTTTTTCTTGAGGTATTGGGGATTGAGCCCAGGGATGCTCTACCACTGAAGTACATCCCCAGCCCTATTTCTTCTTTATTTTTAGACAAGATCTTGCTAAGTTGCCCAGGCTAGTCTCAAGCTTTCAATCCTCCTGCCTCAGCCCACTGAGTCACTAGGATTACAGGCATGTGCCACTGTGCTTGGCTACTGAGCACATGCAATGTATAATGTACTCTCAGAAGTAAAGAAGAATTAAACAGTGTCCTTAAGGAGTAGAGGCTTGGATGAAATGTACACACAAACTCAAAGAGATGTGTTGACAGGAAGAACTGGGTCTTGGAGAAGGTAGTTTTGGGACTGGCATTTAAGGACAATGGAATTTCTGCTGAGCTAAGTTTTTCATAGAGCAATATGAGCACAAAGACTGACAAGTTTCTTGGATTGCAGGCCAGCCAAAGGCTTAGAATCATGTTTGAAAAGTTGGTACAGATTTTGAAGACTATTGGTCCAATTTCCCATTTAATTCAAGAACCGATTCTACTTCTGAAGATAGAAACCAGGTAGTAGTTTGAGGTGGGGAAAGCTGGCTGTTGTAGGGAAATAGACTCACAGTAAAGCACTTTGGATTTAGTTGATAGATCAGCTTCCCATCCTGCTTCTGTGTGTGAGCTTTATCAAGCTCAGTGTCTCCAAGAATTGGCTTCCTCCTCTGTTCAAGGTTGTAGCACACTATAATTAACCTATGTGAAAATCCTCAGCAAGCATTAGAAACTCCATATGTATCTTCTTACTATTCTGGCTAATTCCTACCCTTTTGAAGCCCAGCTGAAAAGTGGCAGAAGTGGAAGGTCACTCATGATGTGGACACAACCAACCACTCTACGTTCTGGCTGCATTGAGTGGTTTATTTACAGGTCCGTCCTCTCCCCAGAGTGCCTGATGTACTCTGTAACCCCCCAAATCTGGCACAAGATGTACAATAGCACAAAAGTTAAGAAATCTGGCCTTGAAAATCAGATCAGCAGAGGCTGAATCCTGGCCCTTACTACTTACTACAGTGACTTAACCTCCTCCCTAAACCTGTTTTTTCACTGCAAAACGGAGGTGATAATTATAACTCATAGGCTGCAGTGAGGGATGCAAGAGACTCGTGCACGCTCACGGCCCAGTGCGTGGTGCACAGGAATTCAGAGTGGTCACTTCTGTTGTTAAGTTTTCTGCACATGTCTTTTGCATGGGAAGTAAATAAAGCTGTAGATAACAATACTCTTTGTGCCTAAAACGGCTGAAGTTTTTACCTGAAAGCATTGCGGAGCGTCGAGCGGCTGGCTCCTCAGCGCTAGGCTGATCCACCTCTCTGGGAGGAGGATCCGCGCCCCGAGAGCAGCGGCCGAGGGCGGGGCTCGGGCTGGGGGCGGAGCCGACGCTGGTCACGTGGGCGGAGCGGGGCTCGGCGCGCGGTCACGCGGCCGAGTGTTGACACTTCCGGGTGGGACGGTGCGCGGCGCGGAAGGCGACCATGGCGTACCACGGGCTCACGGTCCCCCTCATCGTGATGAGCGTGTTTTGGGGCTTCGTCGGCCTCCTGGTGCCCTGGTTCATCCCCAAGGGCCCCAATCGGGGGTAAGTGCATGGCCTGCGGGAGGGCGGCCTGCTCCGCTCGGAACCGGCCTGGCCCGGGCAGCCCAGTCCCAGTCGCAGCGGCCCCGGGGACGCGGGGTCTGGGAAACGAGCTTTAGGGAGGTTTTTCTCCCCTGGATGGGGAGGGCGCGGTCGAAAACTAGTCTACTAGGACTCCAGGAGAAGTTGAGTTCTTCCCCAGCCTCCTTCGCCCGGTTCTACCTGCCTCGCATGAGGCCTCCTTGCCTACACTTTAAAGGATCGAATAAAGAAAACAGAGATTGGCCTCCCGGGCTGTCGCATTTGCGAACAGAATAAGCCTGTTCCGCAGCGTCGAGCGCAGGCCTGCATCCACTGGGCGCCAGGATGGGTTGGGGCCTGATCTAAAGGAGATGCTTTGCCCAGAGCTGGAGGTATTGTTTAGAAACCCCTGCGTCATACCTTTCGGAGGGCGCTCCCGGTCTCGTGTGGGAGCGTAGCAAGTGCTTGGAAGGATTGGCCAAGAAAGGTTTTTTTATTCCAGACTTATTTTTTCTGTTTTGAAAGTAAACTTTTTAAGTGTAGTATGAAGTAGAGCCTTATCTTCAAAGGAACTTTAGAACACTCTTTTCTGGTTCCTCTTTTGCTTTTAATATTTTTTTCTTAGCTCAAGATCATGTGGGTGTAAAAGTTGGACTGAAGTCATAGTTTGTCAGAAATACTTATCGCTTGCTTTAATCCTTGAAACTAACTGGTGGCTTCTTAGTGCCTGGTTTCATGGTCCCTCACATGCAGAGTAGGCACTCAATAAATACCTGGGGACAGAGTAGCTATTTTGCCTTGATTCAAGGTAAGGGAATTATTTTCATTTTGTGATGTGAACCCCTTTTGCTCTTGAGCTGGCATAGACTTGCCTTTATACCTGTTACTTCTGTTAGCCTAAAAATAAACCATACATTTTTAAAAAAAGAAAAATGGTAGATGATTTAAAACAAACAAACAAACAAAAAAACCCCCAAAACCAAGGTCTCCCTGTGTTGTGCAGGTTGGTCTCTGAGCTCATCCTCTTGCCTCAGCCTGCCAAGTAGCAGGGTGGGACTGTAGGCCTGGGCCATCCAGTGTCAGGCCTATAGTTGATGTAGAGTGTCAGAATTCTATGGTTATTTAAGCAATTTGTGTAGACCAACTTTAATTAGACTTGTTTTTCCTACTGGAGTTCCAGCCAGCAAAATCAAAATGCTTCTTTGTTGTGTTTATGTCTTCAACTGTTTGATTAATCCACTGCCATTCCAGCTTGGTCCTCAGAAAAGCCTTTCTTTTATGCTGGCAGCGCTCACCACTCTTTTCTCTTTTTGGTGCTGGGGATTGAACCCAGGGCGCTGCACAGCATGCCAGGTGCTCTACCACTGAGCTACACCCCAGCCCCCACTTCTTTTTTAAAGACTATGCTCTCCCCACCCTTGGATTCTGGTGCCACATTTATTATCCAGGGTAATGAAACCTCTCTTGTTTCTACCTAGTTTCTAGCCCTAGTATAATGATTCCAGTATTTGACCTGCTCGTGATACATTATCTAAGTTCAGTTCACAGCCTCCCCCACAATTCTTGTATTTCCTGCTCTTGGCAGGATTGAACAGGTCTGGAAACTGTCTCCTAGGAGTTACATGATTACACTTTGAGAAACACTGCTTCTAAGTACATGATCTCTATGACCTTGGACAGTTTAGTTAACTTTTCCATGTTCCCATTTACTCATTATATATATATAAAAAAAGGTAATGTTAGTATTGAATTAGTACTAGTTCCCTTTTACTTCTAAAAAAGATTGCAAGTCAGATTTTTTCTAGTGTTTAACTAGAAGGAGCTGAACTGCTTCATGTGGCAAATTTTTAATACAGGAGAAAGCATTTCAGATTTAAGAGATTAAAAACATCATTGAGGAGATAAGTAAAGTAACTGTAAAAAGAAAGGACTTTGATGTGACATCCTCTTTCCTGAGACACCCCTGCACACCACAGTGTGGAAAATTGGATGACTAGGACGTTGTCAGGCCCTGATGAGTTGGAGGAAGGCCACAGGGACAGCTCCTCTCTGGATAGCTCACAGCAAGCCCTTGTGTCTGTCAGTCTTTCCTGCAACTTGAGAAAGGGTTGGATCAAGTCAGGTATGGCCCTGCCTGAGGTCAGCTTTCCTGACCATTCTTGTTCTTCATGATCTGCCTCCTTAGTAATCCACAGATTCTCTAGAACCTTCTGTTTTTTTCCAGTGGTTCCTTTAGCAGACAAGGAGAAGGAGATAGGGACAGAGCACAGTAATTAGTGTGCAAGAGTTCACTCAGCTCCAATTTTTTATCACCATTGTCAAACACACAGAAAAGTAGAATAACACAATAAGTGCATATGTTACATTTGCCTCATCTATGAATACATGTGTATATGTATGTGTGTATGCATTTATGTATGCATATATATGTATATATGTATAAAATCTTGCAGAACCATTTGAAAATATATTGCAGTCATTGTAACTCTTCATCCCTAAATAGTTCGGCATGCAGCTCCTAAGAAGCAAATCAGAACTGATATTCTGATATTTTAATGAAGAAGCTTTTTTTTTTGGTGGTGGTGGTGGTGGTACTGGGAATTGAGCCTAGAGTCTTCTACCTCTGAGCTACACCCCCAGCCCTACTTTATTTTTTATTTTGAAACAAGGTCTCACTAAGTTGCTGAGACTGACCTTGAACCACGGCCCTCCTGTTTCAGCCTCCCAAGTACTAGGATTACAGGCATGTGCCACCGTGCCTGGCATATGAGGGAGCTTTTATAGGTAACTGTTGAAGTGTGTAATATGAAGGAGCCTCAGCTGTTTCTGCTCTCTGAAATGATCTTTTGGGGAGGAGTGAAAATAGGGAAGAGATTCTAGGTTGGGACACAGGACCAGGGGAAGATGAGCAAAAACTTGGAATCAAGACTCAAACATGATGTATTTGGGAGAGGTGAAGGCACCTGCCTGCAGAAATGAAGGGTTGAGGGAGGGGGAGGGGAGGAGGATGAGTGCAGGGCTTTGATCACAGGTGAGGAGCTGCATTGATTCCATAGGGCTTCAGATTTATTGTGTAACTATCAAGCACTCTTGGCACAAACCATCATACACATTTATTTGTATATTGTAAGTGTAATACATAAATTAGATACTTTGAAGAATCTTCAAATTTTATTTATTTATTGTGGTAGTAGGGATTGAACCCAGGGGCATTCAACCTCTGACTACACACCCAGCCCTATTTTATTCTTTTTTTTTAAGCATATATTATTATTATTATTATTATTATTATTATTATTAATTGGTACATTGTAATCATACATCTTTTTTTTTTTTTTTGCGGTACTGGGGATTGAACTCAGGGGCATTCTACCTCCAAGCTACACCCCCAGCCCTATTTTTTATTCTTTATTTTGAAACCGAGTCTCACTAAGTTGCAGAGTGCCTCACTAGGTAGCTGAGGCTGGCTGCGAACCCTGATCCTCCGATCTCAACCTCCCAAATGCTGGGATTACAAGCGTGCACCACCACTCCTGGCTATTTATTTATTTTTTAATTGGTGCATTGTAGTCATACATTTTTGTTAGGCACAAAGCTGATAAAGGCATACATGCACACATTTCTCATTTAACCCGTCCCAAATTCCCACCCCACTTCCTCGCCCTCCCTCCTTCTCAAGTTTAGTTTAGTAATTGACTATGATGTGTTCCTAAAAGTACATCATGCACATTAGGGTGCCCCCCCTCCTCCCATCACCTTCCATTAAGTCAAATTCTTTGCTCACCCAAGGTTCTCCTTCTTCATCTGGAGTCCCTCTTAATGTCCCATTTTCTCCCTAGCTTCCACATATTAGGGAGAACATATGATTTTTACTTTTTGTGACTGACTAATCTCACTTAACATAATGTTTTCCAGTTCCATCCATTTCCCTGCAAATAACATGATTTTGTTCTTCTTTATAGCTGAGTAAAATTCCATTGTGTAATATCCCATAGTTTTGTAATCCATTCATCTGTTGATGGACATCTTGGCTAGCTCCATAGTTTGGCAATTGTAAATTGCACAGCTATAAACATAGATACACATGCATCGATCTGATAGTTTGGTTTCCATTCTTTTGGGGAGATACCCAGAAGTGGTATTGCAGGATCATATGGTAGGTTCATTCCCATTCGTCTGAGGATCTTCCATACTGTTTTCAAAGTCGTCGCACTAATTTGCAATCCCACCTACAATGTATTAAGGTTCCCACTTCTCCACACCCTCGCCAGCATTTGTTGTGTTTTTATGATTGCCATTCTGATTGGAGTTAGGTGAAATCTCAAGGTAGTTTTGATTTGCATCTCTGATTGCTAATGATGTTGAATATTTCCTCATTTATTGGCCATTTGTATTCTTTTGTGAGGTGTCTATTTAGATCCTTTGCCCATTTTTTGATTGGGTTATTTGTTTTCTTAGCTGTAAGTTTCTTGAGTTCTCTGTATATCCTAGATATTAGTCTTCTATCAGAAGAGTAGCTAGCAAAACTTTTCTCCTACTCTGTGGGCTCTCTATTGAGGTTCTTGATAGTTTCCTTTGCTGCACAGAAGCTCTTCAGTTTAATGCAATCCCATGTATTGATCTTCCTTTGAGTTGCTTGTGCTTTTGAGGTCTTGTTGAGAACGTTTTTACCTGTGCCTATGTATTGAAGTGTTGGGCCTATGCCCTCTTCAAGTAGCTGCAAGATCTCTGGCGTGACTTCCAGGTCTTTGATCCACCTTGAGTTGACTCTTGTGCAGGATAAGAAAGTGGGGTTTATTTCCATTTTCCTGCATATGGTTAACCAGTTTTGCCAACACCATTTGTTGAAGAGGCTTATCCTTTTTCCAGTGTATATTTTTGGCTCCTTTGTCAAAAATCAGTTGGCTGTAAGCACGTGGGGCTGTTTCTGAATCTTGTATTCTGCTCCATTGGTCTGTGTGTCTGTTTTTGTGCCAATACCATGCTGTTTTTATTACTGTGGCTTTGTAGTAGAGTTTCAAGTCAGATATTGTGATACCTCCTACATGGTTCTTGTTGCTAAGAACTACTATTGCTAAGAACTACTATTCTGGGCTTTTTGTTGTTCCAAATGAATTTAAGGACTGATTTTTCTATGTCTGTGAGGAGTCTCCTTGGTAATTTCATGGGTATTGCATTGAATCTGTAGATCTCTTTTGGGAGGATGGTCATTTTGATGATATTTATTCTGCCTATCCAAGAGCATAGGAGATCTTTCCATCTTCTAAGGTCTTCATCGACTTCTTTTTTCAACCTTTTATAGTTTTCCTTATAGAGGTCTTTTACCTCTTTGGTCAGGTTTATCCCTAAGTATTTTATTTTTGGGGGTGCTATTGTGAGTGGAATTGTTTTCTGGATTTCTTTTTTAGTGGATTTATGGTTGGCATACAGGAAAGCTTCTGATTTTTGAAGATTGATTTTGTATCCAGACACTTTGCTGAATTTGTTGATCAGTTCTATAAGTTTTTTGGTTGACTTTGTTGGGTCTTCTAAGTACAGAATCATGTCATCTGCAAAAAGGGATAGTTTCAGTTCTTTCCCTAGTTCTACCCCTTTGATTTCCTTCTTTTGCCTTATTGCTCTGGCTAGAGTCTTGAGTACTATATTGAACAAAAGAGGTAATAATGGACATCCTTGACTTGTTCCTGTTTTTAGTGGGAACTCTTGCAGTTTTTCTCCATTTAATATGATGTTGGCTGTGGGCCTATTGTATATTGCCTCCGTGATGTTGAGGTATGTTCCTTCTATTCCAATTCTCTGCAGTGCTTTTAGCATGAATGGGTGTTGGATCTTGTCAAATGCTTTTTCAGCATCAATTGAGATGATCATGTGATTTTTGTCTTTGATTCTGTTTATGTGGTGAATTACATGGATTGTTTTGTGTATGTTGAACCAGCCTTGCATCCCTGAAATGAACCCGACTTGGTCATGGTGTATAATGTTCTTGATGTGGTTTTGAATGCGCATTGCTAGTATTTTGTTTAGCAGTTTTGCATCTAAGTTCATCAGTGATTTAGGCCTATCATTTTCTTTTCTTGAGCTGTCTTTATTTGGCTTTGGTATTAATGTGATGTTGGCTTCATAGAATGTGTTTGGAAGGGTCCTGTTTCTTTCTATTTCACGGAATAGTTTGAGGAGTATTGGGATTAGCTCTTCTATAAATGTTTTATAAAATTCACTTGGAAAACCATCTGGCTCTGGGCTTTTGTTTGATGGTAAACTTTTTATTCCTATTTTATTGTTTATTTTGAAACAGGGCCTCACTAAATTGCTGAGCTGTCCTTTAACCTGCAATTCTCCTGTCTCAGCCTCCCAAGTACTGGGATTACAAGTGTGTACCACCATGCCTGGATAAATTTTATTTATTTATTCATCATTACTGGGACTTGAACCCAGGGGGTCTGGGCTACACTCCCAGCCCTTTTTATTTTTAAATTTTGAAACAGGGTCTTACTAAGTTGTTGAGGGTCTCACTAAGTTGCTGATGCCAGCCTTGAACCTACGATCTTCCTGTCTCAGCTTGGAAGCGTTGGGATTACAGTGTGTGTCACTGCAGCCAGCTTCAAAAGTATATTTAGAATCTGACCAACTCTTGCTCCCTACACTCCTGCCTTCAGTTTTCCCCCAACTGATTTGCCTGCTTTCCCCTTTGCTCTTCTTTCCCTGGTCTGTTTCAAGCCAGCTCAGATCCTATTAGCATTCGGGTCAGATTTTGTCAGTCCTCTCCTTTCAGAAAACTTCCCTTGCACTCAGAGCCCTTTCCCAGGCTTCTCTGCCCTCACCTCCTACCAGGCTCTGTTTCGGCCATGCAACCTCCTTTCTCCCAGCACCAGGTGCCCTCTCACCCCATATGAGCCTTTGTGTTTGCTGTCCCCTGCCTGGTGCACTCTCTGGCCTCCTGCAGGTTTGCTGCCTCCAACTCCGGAATGCCCCGTCTCCTCTTCTTGCTTTATTTTCCATCAGCACATGCTGGCCATCAGCGTACCCATGAGATAGTTGTTTTTTGTACTTTGGTCATCCTGCTCATTGTCAGTTCCCTCCACCCGTAGGTAAACTGCAGGAGGGCAGCTTAGACGTTTTTGTCCCTTTTGTTCACTTCTCCTTCCCTAGAGCCGGGTCCAACCTGGATGCTCAGGGCACATCTGTCGAATGAGCAATTGTCCTCTTTGGAAACCACTCCTGTGGATGACCGAGGGCCCTTAGAAAGTCTTACGCTGGAGAGTGATATAATGAAAGGAATATCTTAGGAAGATTAATCCAAGTGTCTATGGGTAGAATGAGACAGGTAGAAGAAAATTTTGAGTGTGCCAGCAGTAAATTTAGTCAAGCCAACCTGGTGAATTTTTGTTGCTTAACAGTGGGAATGGAAAGCAAGAAATCCACTTAGGGGAGAGCTGCCTCAAAAGACGAGTCCACACCATTGGTGACTGAGATTGCAGAGGAGGCATGAGAAAAAGATGAGAGACTTAAGGGTGGATCATTTGGGTGGAAATGGCAGAGTTGCTTCTGGGGAGTAGGAGGTTTTTTTTCTTTTTTGTGCTGGGATTGAACCCAGAGGCTGGCTCATGCTAAGCACGCACACTACACTTGAGCCATGCCCCTCACCCAGGGAAGTAAGAGATTTAGAAGGGAAGCTTTTAGAAGAGGATATCATGAGTTCTGTTTCAGAAATGTTGAAATTCAGCTGATCAGAGATCAAAGTTTAACTTATCAGACATGAATAAAGATGGGCAGAGTCAATGCTAGAGAACATAGTTTTTTTTGTTTTTGATTTTGTTTTTTTGTGGTACTGGGGATTGAACTCAGGGGCATTCTACCTCCGAGCTATACCCCCAGCCCTAGTTTTTATTCTTTATTTTGAAACCGAGTCTCACTGTGTTGCAGAGGGCCTCACTAGGTAGCTGAGGCTGGCCGCGAACCCGGATCCTCCGGTCTAAGCCTCCCGAATGCTGGGATTACAAGCGTGCGCCACCACGCCCGCTTAGAGAACATAGTTTTAAGAGCATAGTGTTAATTCACTGCAGAGAATAGAAACAAAGAGGGTCATTACTTGCATGTCAAAACTGTCACTACAAGCCGGGCGTGGTGGCACACATGCTTGTAATCCCAGCATTCAGGAGGCTAAGACTGGAGGATCGGGTTCGCGGTCAGCCTCAGCTACTTAGTGAGGCACTCCGCAACTTAGTGAGACCCGGTTTCAAAATAAAGAATAAAAAATAGGGCTGGGGGTGTAGCTCGGAGGTAGAATGCCCCTGAGTTCAATCCCCAGTACTGCAAAAAAAAAAAAAAAACTGTCACTACAAAGCCAGCTGTGGTGACACATGCCTGTACTTCCAGTACTTGGGAGGCTGGGACAGGAGGATCATGAGTTTGAGGACAGCCTCGGAAAGTAGTGAGACTCTCATCAACCTAATGAGACCCTGTTTCAAATGAAAAATAAAATAGGGTGTAGCTTGGAGGTAGAATGCCTCTAGGTTCAATCTCTAGTGCCACAACAAACAAACTATTAAATAAACAAAAAACCTGTCACTATAGACTTTTCTGTTTGGTTTCAATTGAGTTTGGATTGTATGTTCAAGCTGTATTTCCTTTAAATACAGATGTTTTATTTTTATTTTTTATTTTTTGCAGTACTAGGGATTGATCCCAGGGGCACTCTACCTCCAAGCTATACCCCCAGCACTATTTTTTTTTTTTTTTTTCGGTACTGGGGATTGAACTCAGGGGCATTCTGCCTCCAAGCTACACCCCCAGGCCTATTTTTTATTCTTTATTTTGAAACCGAGTCTCTCTAAGTTGCAGAGTGCCTCACTAGGTAGCTGAGACTGGCCGCGAACCCGGATCCTCCGGTGTCAGCCTCCCGAATGCTGGGATTACAAGCGTGCGCCACCACGCCCGGCTACTGTTTTTAATTCTTTATTTTGAAACAGGGTCTCACTAAGTTGTGGAGGACCTCACTAAGTAGCTAAGGCTGGCTGCAAATCCCGGATCCTCTGGTCTCAGCCTCCCAAGTACTGGGATTACAAACATTCGCCACCATGCCCAGCTTACAAATGTTTAATTATGAACTTAAGCTTAAACCAAGTGTCCCCCAGGGCACACTGCAGCCTGCTGGGTGTTTGAACAGATTCAGGACTGTTTCCTTGGTGCACAGTCTGGCTATTTGATACCTTGGGAAAGGGACATAAAACATTCTTCAGTGCCTGCATAGCTTGCTAGTTATCTAATGATGTTTACTTTTTTTTTTCTTTTAGAGTTATTATCACTATGTTGGTAACCTGTTCAGTTTGCTGCTACCTCTTGTAAGTACATTGCCTCTTCTCATTAGTTTTTCTAAAATAATAAGCAGTTATTTTTGGTGTTTCAAATGTATGCCATTTACATGTTTGTTTTGTTAGAGCTTGGCCTTCATGTAGTATCTAGAAATAATGTCCTCAGATTGAAAAATCACACTTTTCCAAAGCTCTGTATATTACGTGAAAGCCACACAGATGGTTTGTTCTTTTCAGAGTACGAGTTCAGTATAATTGGTGCAAATGTAAAGCTTATAATTAACTGGAAATTATAATTATACTGCTTATATTTTACTACTACGATGTATTTAGGTCTACTCCTTTTTTTTTTTTTTTTTGCGGTACTGGGGATTGAACTCAGGGGCATTCTACTTCTGAGCTACACCCCCAGCCCTATTTTTTTTAT
This sequence comes from Graphiurus murinus, assembly GCA_004027655.1. NCBI lineage: Eukaryota > Metazoa > Chordata > Mammalia > Rodentia > Gliridae > Graphiurus > Graphiurus murinus. The sequence continues at coordinate 76,026 of PVLC010002558.1, forward strand.
TCTTTATTTTGAAACAGGGTCTCACTAAGTTGCGGAGTACCTCACTAGGTAGCTGAGACTGGCCTCGAACCCAGATCCTCCAGTCTCAGCCTCCCAAATGCTGGGATTACAAGGGTGCGCCACCACTCCCAGCTCTACTCATTTTATTTACATATCTCACTGGAGCAGTCTACCTTTGCGTTATACTCCTAGCTGTTTTTTATATTTTATTTTGAAACAGGGTCTCACTAAATTATCATGCAGTGGCCTTGAACATGTGATCCTCCCATCTCAGTCTCCCAAATACTGGAATTTCAGGTGTGCACCACTGTGCACAGCTGATTCTCTTAAAGAGCTTTCTGTAGCAGGGCATGGTGGTGCATTCTTGTAATCCCAGTACTTGGAAGGCTGAGACCGGAGGATCACAGGTTCGAGGCCAGCCTCAACTACTTAGTGAGGCCCTCCGCAACTTAGACCCTGTTTCAAAATAAAGAATAAAAAATAGGGCCGGGGGTGTAGCTCAGAGGTAGAATGCCCCTGAGTTCCATCCCCAGTACTGCAAAAAAAAAAAGCAAGAGCTTTCTAGTTTCTTGAGACTTGAGTAACATAGAGGAGACCAGTGTTGGTCACGGTGTTGTTTAGTGGCCACATGAGGTAGGGAGCAACAGCACCGTCCTCCCCTGAGATGAAATCCTCCCTCTGTGACCCTGACTCTGAATGCCCAATATCCCTGGGCTTCTGCAGTAAGGCTTTTGAAAGAAGTTTGTAGAGTGAGCCAAATTCCAGTTCTTCACGTAGGTGTAAACCCACTGGTCAGTTACTGCCGTGTGCTTGGCTGTCTGGCCAGTCATCAGTTGCTTGTTAAATGCAACCTTAGGTATTTGAAGCTGCATTGTAATTCATCGTAAACATTGTGCTGAATGATGGCAGTGTTCAACACTAAAGGTCAGTGCTAAGGCTTACATGATGTCACTTTCTAAAACTGCCTTGGTTAGGCTTGTTTTTGTTTTACTTTCTTTCTTTTTTTTTTTGCAGTACTGGGGATTGAACCAAAGGGCATTCTACCTCTGAGCTACACCCTCAGCCCTATTTTTTATTCTTTATTTTCAAACAGGGTCTCACTAAGTTGTAGAACGCTTCATTAAGTAGTTGAAGCTGTCTGCAAACCTGTGATCCTCCTATCTCAGCCTCCCAAGTACTAGGATTTCAAGTGTGTGCCACTACGTCTGGCGTTAGGCTTTTCAGGTGATAGCTCAGTCTCCAGAGAGAAAGTCCGATAGGTAGCATGTGGCAGAAATTGTTACACTAGCTGTCTTTAGCTCCAAAGAGTAAATGAGAGCAAAGTCATGTATCTCAAGAATTCTTCATTTTGGCACACTGGCCACAGTTGCACACATCTCTAATCCTAGGTGCTTGTGGGGCTGAGGCCATAGGATTGCAGGTTCAAGGGCAACCTCAACAATTTAGGGAGACCATCTTTCCTCCTCCACCCCCATCCGCCCCCCAAAAAAGTGTTTGCCTAGCATGTGTGTGTGTGGTTTGGGTTCAATCCTTAGAACCACCCCCCCCCCCCAAAAAAAAGTCATTCATTTTAGAGCTGGGTGTGGTGGCTCCTTCCTCTAATTCTAGCACTGAGACGACTGAGACGGGAGAATCACTTGAGCTCAGGAGTTTGAGACAAGCCTGGGCAGCAAAGTGAGAACCCCACCCCCACCCCCCAAAAGGGAGAATTCATGATTTTCATAAGGGCGATGGAACAGCAGCCTCTCCTACTGAATCTCCTATAGAAATCTCAACGGGGAGCTCTTTATGAATCCAGGTGCCAAGGAGCAGCCCTGTGATTAAAAAGGCTATGTCTTTTTTTTTTTTTTTTTGTACTGGGGATTGAACCTGGGGGCATTCTATCTCTGAGCCTCACCCCCGGCCCTATTTTATTTTTTTGAAACAGGGTCTTACTAGGTGGATTAGAGTTTCACTACTTGCTGAGGTTATCCTCAAACTTGTGATCCCCGTCTTAGCCTCCCAAGCACTGGGATTATAGGTGTGGACCACCATGCATGGCTAAGGCCTTTGTTTTTATGGCTTTGACGATCTCTGCAGTGTGCACAATAAGTTTGGTGATAGTACCTTTAAAAAAGAGAAAATGATTACAGAGAGGAATGACTGCAGAATAAACCAAAATGAAACCTTTGGTGGCTGCCTGGTTCTCCTTCATCTCAGAAATGTGGTCAATTTTTATGATATTCTCTTTAAAACAAAAAACCTTCCCAGCCAATGTTGTGCCTCTTATTTTCATTTTCGAGTATAAAATGAATAACTGTACTTGATGGGAAATGATTTCACTTTGAGCCCTAGTGACTCAGTTGGGAACTATCCGAGCCCTCGTCTCTTGCTGTCTAGACATGAATCCGTTTCTCCTTTGTCCCCAAGTGCTGGTGCTCGTTATGTTGACAGAGGGTTTGTGCTGTCGTTGGTGTGCTGCAGAGGTGGTTCACAGTGTTCTTACATTAAATGCTTTGTGGAGGCATTAATGCTCATCTATTTTATGGAGAGATGAGCTGGGTAGTATTGGCTTTTGTGGGGGGAAAAGCCAATATTCTTTTGTTTCTTTGAAATCTGAGAATATATTCTACTTAGCAAGATACCTGCCTGAAGAATATGGCTGCAATTCAGACTCCAGATATTTTATATACCTTATTTCACAAAGGAATGGGATGCTATAATAAAGTAAATGGCAAGCCGGGCGTGGTGGCGCACGCTTGTAATCCCAGCATTTGGGAGGCTGAGACCGGAGGATCCGGGTTCGCGGCCAGCCTCAGCTACTTAGTGAGGTCCTCCGCAACTTAGTGCGACTCGGTTTCAAAATAAAGAATAAAAAATAGGGCTGGGGGTATAGCTCGGAGGTAGAATGCCCCTGAGTTCAATCCCCAGTACCGCAAAAAAAAAAAAAATAAAAAAATAAAAAAATAAAGTAAATGGCAAATTCAAAAGAAAACCTTACTGTTGAACACTAGTATATTTTCTTAAAAATATTAATTTTTTTTAACCATTCAAAAGAGACTTTATTATGACTTATCCTGTAGCATACGGAGAAACAGTACATGGACTATTTCCGAAAATACTTCTTTCGAAGCAAGGCACACCCAAAGAAACTTGGGCTTTCCTAAACAAAGGCAAGTTTTGGAATGCATTCATGGACTTCTAAATCGCCTTCTGTTTGTGGCATTTTTTCCCCCTTACCAATTCATTCTAGTTCAAGGTTTACTTCTGAGGAGCAGAACTTACTTGAGTTCTGAATGAGTGAATTTGGCTACCAGTATCACCTCATTTCTGTTAATAGTTCAGCAGAGCTGGGTACGGTTATATGTGCCTATAATCCCAGTACTTGGGAGGCTGAGACAGGAGGATGATAGGTTCAAGGCCAGCCTAAGTACCTTAGTGAGACTTTGTTTCAAAATAAAAAATACAAAGAGCTCAGGATATAGCTTAGAAGTAGAATGCCCTGGGTTCAATCCTCACTCAGACACACACACACACACACACACACACACACACACACACACCCCACACACACCACCCAGCAGAGAAAAGTCTGGAGGTTCTAGTTCCCTCTTTGATGTACAAAATCATTTTTGTCTGTTATGTAATCCTATTAGTTACCGTCGTATATTTCTCTTGGCTCCTGAATTTATTTATTATTTTATGTTTGACACTGGGGATTGAATGCACAGCTGCATGAATGCTGAGCTACTAAGCATGCATGCTACCACTGAGCTACATTCCCACCCAGCACCTTAGGTTAATATTTAATGTCAAATTATATCATAATTTACCCAGAATCACAAAACATATCTTCAGGGGAAGTTAGAAATTTAGAGTTGAATCGTAAAGATACAGTTGCAGAGTGATACAGAAAAGGAAATACTGACTAGACTTTACCTAGGTTCTTCTAGGCTGAATAATACCTGGCTTGATTATGTTGTAGGATGAGTTTTTAATAAGATGTTATTGTTAAAACTTAAAATAAAGGCCAATAAAAATATAAAGTAGCATTACCAGTGATTTTTATGTAAATTATTTTAATTCAAATAACTGTGTGTTCCTTGTAAACACAATTTGCTTACAAGGCTGTTGCAGCATGTATTTTATTGGGCCTTATTAGCATTCATTCACTCAACATATATTTACTGAGAGTCTACTATGTAGCAGGCACTGGATCTGGATGTAGATAGCAGTTAAAGAACAGAACACATAACCTCTGCCTTCTTTAGTGGGGAGAAACTGACAGTAAATTCAAGAGGCAGAGAGACCAATCATTTTCATCACCAACCATTTCTTTACCTCCCAGGCAGGTTTCCCCATCTGCTCATTCCCACAAATACCTGTTGAGTTGTGACTCCAAAAGATTTCTCACCAACCTTTCTGACTGCTCACACTGTCCAGCACACAAGGACCTGCACAGCCCACAGGAACTGGCCTTGCTATCCAGGAATTTGCAGATCCACAGCTGAGCCCTGCCTTCCTTGCTGGCCTTTTTGGGTCCTGGCTCTAGAAGCCAGTTTGGGCACAAGATGTAATCACCTCCCGGGGCGCAGGGTGCTCCACTTTGTTTTCCAATGAAGTAGCCACAAGCTGGTGGGTTTCAGGCATGCTCATTACTATATAGCATGTTTTTTGCTTTTGTCTTTTTGTTTGTTTGTTTTTAGAGACAGGGTCTTTCTATATTGCTTAGGCTGGCCTTGAACTCCTGGGCTCAAGTGATCTTCCTGCCCCAGCCTCCTGAGTAGCTGGGGCTATAAGTGTGTCCCACTCTGCGCAGCAGCAACTTTTTTGGTTTTTAACTTCTCCCCACCCCATGCTAAGGTCTCACTGAGCTACATCATCAGCTCCTGGGAATTGTAATAGAAAAACTTCTTGTTTTGCCCTGTGCTGTTCCAGAGTCTGGTCTTTGACAGGTTCTTGTATATTTCCTATTAATTGGCAGTTATATATGACTAGAACATATAGAGACTGGATCAGATTTGGGTTGTTTTGGGGCAAGTTTATTTCATAAGTGTTGTAGAGTATTCCATCGAGGGGCACATAAGTTGAGTTTTTCTCTGTGTTGTTGGCAGTCATTGATACTCTTTGTAATTTCTCGTTCATTCATTAGCTAGAATACATTCATAAGTAGGGATTTACTTCAACTGTTTGGTTATCCAGATTAACTGAAAAATAGTTCATAAAGGTAAAGGTATATATGTGGTTTTCCCTTTATTTGCCAGTTTTCAAAATAATGAATTGGTTCCCTAGTGTCTTCCAGTGGTGAGCATGATTTTGGTTTTGTATTGGTATCGTCGTGATCTCATACGTTTAAACATACTGGACGGCTGCAGTCCAGTTTAGTAGTTCAAGTTGTCCCCTGTTGGCCAGTGGGAGCCTGTTCCATGAGCTCCGGAGTTCCTTTGACACAGCTGCAGCATGTGTTTTATATGGCGTTCTGTCAGCTATCACTGTCTTTATCCCTAGCTTTGAAGCTCCTTCAGGACAGGAATTTTATTTTGTAGAAGTGAGATACCTGTCTGTCTCTCTGTAGATTGGTAATTTTTCTGTATGTCTCCTACCCAATTTGGTGATATTTGGTTATAAAAGGAAACAGTGATGGTGATATTGGAGAAGAGTGGATAACTCAAATTTGCTCTTGAAATGTTAGGCCCTTGCTTGTGGTCCTTTTAGCTTAGAGCACCCTTATGAATACTTAGAAGAAGCATGTGCTGTTTTCTGTTTATATCCTTATTTATAGTTGTTTATTTACTTTGCACCTTGTTATCTGCCTTTACCTGGTATTCACTTGGTAAGTATTTTATAGAGCACCTAGTATGCGACTCTTCCTGAATATTCAGTGGAAAACCAGACCTCTGACCTGGAGTGAGGCTCAAGTGAGGGGAGTCAAACCAGCAGATTAACAACACAGCGCACAGTTGTTCTCAGTCTGTGAAAATAAAGAGAGAGGAAGTGCTCTAAAGGACTAGACAAGGTGCTGAGATAGACACCAGTGAGGGTGGTGGGAGGAAAATTTGTTCAGGGTTCTCACAGAAAGCCTTTCCGAGGAAGGATCAGTGTAGAGCTAACTGGGAGGGGTGGGAGGCCTTCTGCAAATGCAGAGGCACTGAGAAGTGAAGAGCAAGTGTTCCGGCAGGGTAGTGTCCCTGGGTTTAACAGTGAGGTGAGGAGAGGTAGGTTTCTAGGCCAGGCCTATTTCTGATATGGGGATGTGTGTGTGCTGTGTTGGCAAGTGCTCTACCACTGAGCTGCACCTCGAGCCCCTCCCCCCAATATTTTCTCCCTCATTCTTCAGATTGCATAGATTCTGTTCATCTATCTAGGTTCATTGACTAGTCTGTCATCTCCAGTCTGCTGCTCAGCTCATCCAGAGATGTTTTTTTAGCTCAGATAGATCATACTTTTTAGTTCTAGAATTTTCACTTTTTTTTTTGGTTGATCTTCTGAGATTCCCTGTTTTTTCTTTGACTATATTTTTCTAATTCTTTTTTCTTGATTGTTGGTCAGATTTCTTTGTGTTTGTGGGTTTGGGGTTTGTTTGTTTGCTTGTTTTGAATTTCTGTGTTTTTACCGAATTCAAAATATTGTAGGTGATAAATAACCTGAATTCCACATTATTCCTCTGAAAAAGATTAAACTTAAGAAACTTGATTTTACACTCTGTTGGGGCAGATGAGTTCCGATTTTGCCCTTAGATGAGAGAGTTTGGTTAAGACGTGGCCCTTCTGCTTTCCGTGGGGAGCCTGGGTGCTCCTGAGGCCCTCTGACTGCAGGCTCCTTGTCTCTCTCCCCTGTGGGGGTTCGCGCTGGGATCTCTGTTCTGCCTCTTTGGCTTCTTGTGAGTGTCATTGTCCACCACAATGTCCTGCATGGTTCTGGGCTCCACCAGGGACTTGGGGAAATTTAAATACAGATGCTGAGACTCCATTCCATTTGGTTTTTAGCTGTTGTGGCATTTTTGAACTTCATCTTTTGACATAGTAAGCCAGTAGCATTGCAGCTTTTTGCTTGAGTTCCATCTATCGTGCCCCCAGTGCCCTGGCTAGCTGTTACTCATGTTTTCTTGTTCCCATATATATTTGACAGTGATCTGCGATTTTATGTCTCTGACTTCTTTGAGGCATGGTGCGAAGTGGGCACTTCCTCTGGCATTGCTTCTGCTAGGTGAAGGCCATGCCCAGGTTAACATTAGTAAAATTCTTGGTATGTGGTATTTATTTATGTGCGAGAGATTGAACCTAGGGGCATTCTACCTCTGAGCCACATCCCCAGCCCTTTTTTATTTTTTTGTTTTTGAAACAGTCTCACTAGATTGCTGAGAGCCTCATTATATTGCTGAGGCTGGTCTCAAACCTGCAATCCTCCTGTCTCAGCCTCCTGAGTACTAGGATTACAGGTGTGGGCTACTACACCCCAGATGATGTGTGGTTTTTAGACCATCCTGGTAGTATGAATTTGTGTTGCAAACCTTCATGAAGGCTTGTTCTCAGTGGCCTTTTTCTTTCTTGGTCCTTAGGTTAGAGCCCATTGATTTTTCTTGAGTCTGGCTATCTTTAATTCAAGGTATAACACTGTGGTCTCAGCTTTTTGGGAAGGTTGTATGTGAAGTTTTTATTAAATGACGCTGGATGGCTATTGACTTTGTTTGCAGTTTCCCATGTCTTGTGAGGTCTGAAAACAAAGCTCAAGGCCATCTGGTTTGGTGTGTACTCTCAAGATATGGAAAGCTGTTCTCTTATGGATCCATTTGAGATGTTTGTTTACAGGGGAAAGGAAATTGAGCTACCTGGCCCAACATATTAATTACCTGCTATATGGAAGTCTGTTTTTCTTAGTCTGACTTTATAATTTGACAGAATTGCTACAAGCTGAGCGGGGCTGTGTACTCCTGTAGTCTCAGCTACTCAGAAGGCTGAGGCAGGAGGATCACTTGAGTCCAGGAGTTTGAGATCAGTTTAGGCAGCATAGCAAGACTGACTCCAGAAAAAAACCAGGATTCCTATGGACTTCAAGCTGGAAGGCCTGCTCTGGAAAGGGAATCTTGAAATATGGAAGGAAGAAAGGAAAGGTATTTCAAGCTTAGAGCTGGCGAGGCTAGAGTATATTCCTGTGGTTGGGAAGGGGCCACAGCGCAGACAGGACTAGCATATGGTGATGGGAAATGTGTCTGGCTGTCTCAGCTGGAGTTTGGGCTCCTCTTCCAAGATCTCTTGGCTGTGCCACAATTCACTTTCTTCTGCCTGAAGGGCTGAGGTCTCTGCTTCCTTGCTGGCTGATAGTTGGGGCCATGGTCAGATCTAGAGGCTCCCTGCATTCCTGGGCATGGGACCCCTCCATCTTCAAAACTAGTAATAGATCTCCTTTGTGTCAAATCCTCCTCACTTTGTAGCAGTATGGGTCTGGTGAGGAGATAGAAACCACGCAGTAGGTTAGACAGGGGATGTTTAACATAAAGAATTATTAACAGTCAGGCATGGAGGCACACGACTGTAATCCCAATACTTGGGAGGCTGAGATAGGAGGATTGCAAGTTTAAGGCCAGCCCTAGCAGCTTAGCAAGACCTACAGCAAGTTAGGGAGGCACGGTTTCAAAATAAAAAATAAAAGGGGCTGAGAGTGTAGCAAGCACTGAAGTAGAATGTGCCTGGGTCCAATTCCTGGCAACCACAAAAAACTGTTAAGATATTCGGAAATTATGGTACCTTTGAGTTGAGGGAGTGTACCCATGAAAAGGCAAACTTGGATGGGATTCAGATCTCATTAGGGAAAGCACAGTCCAGCCCACCAGATAGCAGAGAAGTCCATTGGTTCATCCAGCTGGAGTTGGTCTGGAGCTGCTGGACATGCAATTATGGGCTACTCTCTGGAGTATCATCAGGAGGGCAGGTGCCACGGCCTGGGCACAGGAGTCCTTGTGTCATACTTTAAAAGCCGGAGGCTTTCCCTCTACTGAGAAAGCTGAGCATCGTGCTCATTTTAGGGAGAAATAAGGGCTTCAGTTGTTTATCCCTGAGCTCATATTGAAGGGTGCACCTGGCGCTGAGAGACAATAGATTCAGAACCTTTGCACTTGGCTCGATGTGCCTTGGCCAGCAGAGCCCTGCCCCTTTTAAGAGCTCACCCGATTAGGTCAAGTCCACTCAGAAATGGCTGTTTCTTAAAGCTTGCCATGTGGTGTGACACTATTTAATTCTGAGAGTGCTGAACTGTAACAGTCATTGTCCCAGGGATTTATATGGGGTGTGTACAGTAGGGGGTGGGAACCTGGGGGGAATATCTTAGAAATCTTTGTGCTGCCACGGACAAGAGAGGAGGCAGAGACAGATGACTCAGTGCTAGGTGAGAAACACCTTTGTAAAGTAAATACCTTGTAGCTCATTGCATGGCTTGAATACTTTTTTTTGGTGACACTGGGGATTGAACCCTGGAGCATTCTACCTCTGAGCTACACCTCCAGCCCTATTTTATTTTTTTAATTGAAACAGGGTCTCACAAAGTTGTGGAGTTCCTCACTAAGTTGCTGAGTGAGACTGGCCACGAACCTGCAATCCTCCTGTCCCAGCCTCCTAAATACTGGGATTACAAGGGTATGCCACCACTCCTGGCTTTGAATACATTTTTGAACTGTCTCACAGAAAAAGAAAAGGAATAACTAGTGTTGTTGAAGATCTACTTGTCAGCCACTGCACAGAGCACTGACATATCTCTTAAATTCTTAACACCTTGAGAAAAGGATTATCCATCTGCATTTTACCGTGATGGGAGGCTGGGTTCAAGGTTGTCAGGTCACTTGCCTGGGGCCACTCTGGGAATATTTGATGTAGCTAGATTTAAAATCCAACTCTGCCTGAGACTGAGTCTCCTATTTTCTAACAGCACCTAATAACACAGCTGCCCTTGAAAGTGTTTGCGTCATCAGGCGGGATGAAAGAATTTGACGGAGGTCACCTTAGTGGAGCCCTGGCAAGTCACTTACCTGCGTGAGTCGGCTGTCTCACGAGGAGCCCACCGGCAGAGGTCACTCCTGTCATGGCCCTGGCTGGAGGAACAGTGGATGGATCAGAAGAGCCTCCTAGCTGGACTTACTCAGTCCAACAGAGAAGCTGGGACTGTTCCGGCTGTGTGCCATGCCAGGGGAAGTGACCCAGGTCTTGTCTTTGTTCCCTGTTCCAACATCTGACTGTGGAACAGAAGAACAAAGCAGACTGGACAGAGCCGGGTAGGGCCTTTACTGTGGCAAGGGCGTATTTTATGGTTGGAGAATTCTAATCAGGAGTTGAGCTCAAGCTCCTGGCCAGGGAGTGTTTGTAGGATGAAAACTCCTGTGCGTAACTACCACAGCACATCTCCTGCTGTCTTGATCTGTCTCTTAGGGCTTGTGTGTCCCTCATGGTTGGACTCTTGACCCACTGCTCCTTGCGTCCTTGAGCCCAGTGTGGAACGCGGCCTGGTAAACGGCTGTGGAATAAATGCAGCTCCCCTGGACTGCTTGGATGCTTTCATCCTTAGCACCCTGGTAGAGAAGCAGCCTGGTATAAAGAGACTCAGGGGTCCTGGGCTCCCCCTTACAGCTCTGCCACCGATTCTCTGTCACTAGGACTTGGTGTCCTCAGCTTTAAAATGTGGAAGTGGACTCGCGCTGCTCCATTTCAGTTCTGCAGCTCTGAAAGAGCGCTGTGGCTGCCAGGCTAGTTTGAAGACTCTCAGATGGCTGGTTGTGGGGCTGGCCTTCAGGTCGTGAACATACGCGGAACAGTTTGGGCAAATGGGAAGGGTACATTTAGTTCCTTTTCTTGTGCACACGAAGTAATAGATTCTTTGGAATGTGATCTCTTCTTCCACCCACTTCCACCAATTCACAGTGGGTTTTTTCTCCTTCAGATGCTCTGCGTGTTTATCAGCTTTGAAAGGATATTTTAAGTCAGGAGGTAGTCAGAAGGGCAGGCGCAGTGCTCAGTTGGTTTGAAGGGAAAATTCCTCTGTGAAATGTAAAATGAATGAGCTGGACTGTTTCCCGAGGAATTTTCTTGAACTATGGTTTGTTAGGGTTTTTTTTTTTTTTTTAAGGGAATGTGTGTGTGTGTGTGTGTGTGTGTGTGTGTGTGTGTGTACACGTGTGTGTGTTTCTGCTGCTGCCATTGTTTGTTTTTGCTTAATTTGAAACTTAAAAAAAATAGTATGTGGCTGTGCACGGTGGTACACCCCTGTAATCGCATGCCTGTAATTTCACCTACTGTGGAGCCCCAGGCAGGAGGATCACAAGTTTGAGGCAAGCCTGGGCAACTTAGCCAGACTCTGTCTTAAAATAATTTTTTTTTGTTTTTTTAAAGGCTGGAAATGTAGCTCAGTGATAGCGTACCTCTGGGTTCAATACCTAGTACTTGAGAGGTGAAAGGAGTGTGTACATTTGGGAGGCTGAGGCAGAAGGATCACTTGAGCCCAGGAGTTCAAGGCCATCTGGGGCAATACAGCAAGATCCTTAAAACAAAACTGGTGTGTAAAATTAAAGAATTTCTAAATGCTGAAGTGGTCTTGGTTCTTGCTTCTGTGTATTTATTTTTGTGCGGGTGTGTGTGTGTGGGGGGGTGTAACTGAGGAATTAACCTAGGGGCGGTCTATCTCTGAGCTATACCCCCAGTCCTATTTTACCACACCCGGCTCCTATTTTTTTATTTTGAAACATGGTCTTGCTAAGTTGCTGAGGCTGGCCTTGAACCTGTGGTCCTCTTATCTCAGCCTCTCAAGTACTGGATGGCATGTGCTACTGCACCTGGCCTGTGTATTTATTCCCCAGGTATCGAAGGCTTGTGATCAACTTAATCAATATTGAGCAGATGCGTTCTCATTTCCTTCATTTCCAGTTTTGATTTAGCTAAACTCATGCTTTCCGAAGTGTTCTCGTTTAAAATTTCTCAAAAGGTCAGTTTTTATAGTGGGAACACTAATCTGATCTGGTTTTTGGTCTAGGACCTGCTACTACCTAATTAACATTGTGACCATAGGCAAATCACTGACTCTCTCTGCCTCAATTTCCTTAACTGTGTGATGTGAGAGTTAAATGATAGGTCACATGTCAAGTGTAGCATCAATATTTTAAAAAGCTCCCCAGATGATTCTAATCTGCAGCCTAGGTTGAGAAACCACGCCTACACAGCATCCCCCCGAAGGGCTGGGAAATGATGTTTTCCTTCCATGCTGTCCATTCTTGGTGACAAAAGGAGACAGGGACTAGCTCGGGTTCTGACATATTTTTGTCTAGTATTTCTAAGCATTGGCCAGCTATCTCAGTCTCTTAGGAAACGCAGGCAACTGTTTGCAGGCTGCTCGTATTGGCTGCTGGGATTGGGGAAATCCTGGGTTTGGGTGGAATTTTCCATGACTCTGAGCTCCGCACCATTAGTGTTGACCGCAGCCACAAAGCTTTCCAGCATGTCTCCTGTGCCTCCTCTTTCTTTCTGTATAAGATCAGAAGGATGTTAAACCCCCACTACAAGTCTTGGTATTGTGTTTGTGTCTAATACCCTAGTTCTAAGGATGGTTCAGAGAATCACATCTGAATTCACTTTTTGTTTATAAAATGAGTCAGCCTGAGGTATCTGTTTTGGCCCCATGTCCTCAGGTATCGTGTTTCCGGTCACAAAAGCACCTTTGTAGGTGGAGGGGAGGTGCTGTTTCTGTAGGCTCTGCTTCTGGTGCCATGCTGGCCGAGTCTCCGGCAGTCTCTTCACGGAGAACAGAGTCGGACTTCTGATTCTCTGGAAGAATTCCAAACATGCCCACAAATGGAAGAGGAGATACAACCTGATAATCAGCTCCCTCTTATATGGTCCTGAATGTTTAGGAGATTACTATAGCCATCTGTCTCCTTTTCCTTAGAAAGCAGTTCCCTGGGCCCCAGGCACAGAGGATAGCAGGGGATTATGTCACTAGAATTCATTCCCCCAGAGCAGTGGGTAGAGGGGCTCCTTCCTTTACCCTACATCCCCGCATGTGGGGAGTTCGAGTCCATTCATGTGTTTAAATAGTAACTAAAAGCAGTGTATATTCTGCTTCCTTCTGGTATCTACAAGTGTTACCTCTTTTCCTGGCCATCCCATCAAAGCAATACCCCCAAGCATTTCTGCCCTGCTCCTTGTTTCATTTCCTTAATAGCACTTATTGTCTGACATTATACAACCTCTATGAGGATGGTGACATTTCATCTTCTCCATTGTACTCCTGGGGCTTGGAGCCTAGTAAGTGCTCATTAAATATTTGTATAGTAGGCAAAACATGGAGTGGCTTGAATAGCTGGACATTTGCATGCTGTTTTTCTTTTCATTCTTTGCTTTGGTCTTAGTTCAGTGATTCTCAAATGACAGTGGGCATATGAATTATGGTATCAGGCATAAAAACATTTACATTTATTCAGAATTCTCTGAGCACTCTGAGAAAAATTTAAAGCTAGTTTTGTACTGTTTCTCACTTCTGATCCTGAGGTAAGATGAGCCACCATTCCTCTTCCTCCATAGCAAGTCTGTGATACAGAAGTGTACCTTGTTATTTAGACTGGAGTCAGCAGCAGAAGTTAAATGTCCATTTGGTTCAGCTCCACTGGCACCACAAGATGTGTTCGTGTTTTGGTGGTGGTATGATTGGAACAGGGGAGTCGAAGTGTTAGTCAAAATGAAAGCTGATGGACTGGAGTCAAACTTTGGCTGTTGAGAAATGTTTTGTGTTCAAACATGCTCCCGTTAGCACAATGTGTATGGAAGGTTTGTTTCAAACAAAATAGATGTAGGTTTTACTAACACAGTTTTTCCATCCTCAATGAAAACGTTCATGTTCCAACATGATTTCACCACGTTTTGTTGTTCCTCTCTCCGTTTTTTTAGTTGGCTGATTGCAATTCTGGCCCAACTCAACCCTCTCTTTGGACCACAGTTGAAAAATGAAACCATCTGGTATCTGAAGTATCACTGGCCTTGAGGAAGAACGCCGTGTGGTGCCCGGTCATCGAGGTGACTCTGCTTTCCACTTTCTGGGTGGGCTTGGGCCAGCTAGAGGGTGCCGGGACTTGTTCTCAGACTTACCCAGCCATTTTAATATAGCGCAAGAGCAGGCTACTGAATGTAGAGGGCACTGGAAACTCAGAAGTTTAGACTTGGGCCATTTTCCTGACCTTGTCTTAGGGATCTGTCAGTCAGATTCTTTCAGATGTTGCCATTATCCTGCCCTTTAAAAGAAATACAAGCCAGGCGTGGTGGTACACGCTTGTAATCCCAGAATTTGGGAGGCTGAGACTGGAGGACCTGGGTTCGTGGCCAGCGTCAGCTACCCAGTGAGGCATTCCGCAACTTAGTGAGACCCTGTTTCAAAATAAAGAATAAAAAATAGGGCTGGGGGTGTAGCTCAGAGGTAGAATGCCCCTGAGTTCAATCCCCGGTACCACAAGAAAAAATATATATATACAGTTTGGTTTACAAAATTAGACTTGCATGCAGGCTTTTAGACACAGATCAGAAAAGAAAAGTCACTTTTTATACTTGGCATCGCAAGATCCAGTGACTTTGTAAGAAGTGGCTGGCAGATTTAAGATTAGTATTTCTGAATCCTTTGCATGGAGAGAGACGGGTGCCTTTTGAAAGTTGGTCTTTAAATTGCAGCTTTTATTTGGTTCTGAGGATCAGAAAGGTAAGCAATGGTAGAGTAGAAAGATTGTTCATTGACTGAGAGTCAGGAAACTTCTTGTTTAATTTTCTCCTTTATCTCCATTCTTTCAGTAAATAGAAATTAGTGCCAAGCCAGGTGTGGTGGTACACACCTGTAATGCTAGTACTTGGGAGGCTGAGACAGAAGATCGCAGGTTTGTGGCTAGATTTGGCAAATTAGCAAGACCCTCTGCAACTTACCGAGACCCTGTTTCAAAATAAAATAGCAGCTGGGCATAGTGAGGCATACTTGTAATCCCAGTGCTTGGGAGGCTGAGTCAGGAGGATTTCAGGTTTGTGGCCAGCCTCAGCTACTTAGTGAGGCCCTCTGCAACTTAGTGAGACCCTGTTTCAAAATAAAAAATAAAACAAGGCATGGTGGCACACACTTGTAATTCCAGTACTTGGGAGGCTGAGATAGGAGGATTGCAGTTTCCCAGCCAGCCTCAGCTACTTAGGCCCTTCGCAACTTAGTGAGAACCTGTTTCAACATAAAGAATAAAAAATAGGGCTGGGGGTGTAGCTCAGCGGTAGAGTGCCTCTGAGTTCAATCTCCAGTACTGCAAAAAAAATACGATAAAGTAGAAATAAAATGGCTCTGGGGGTATAGCTCAGAGGTAGAATGCCCCTGGGTTCAATCCCCAGTACCACCAAAAAAAAAAAGAACTGGGGTCATAGCTCAGAGGTTTAAAGTCCAGGTTCAACCTCCAGCACCACACACACACACACATACACACAAGAAATTAGTTCAGATGGATTCTGGTTCAGCCTCTTTGGCATGGGTGCTTCTTCGGCAGTACTATCAGTAGCATGTGGCTTCAAAGGAGACATGCCATGCCTGGCACTCCTATTTTTAGTGATGCTAAGATGATCACTGGGTTCAGGTAATGACAGCCTGGTCCCTCCAATTATAAAGCTTTCTAAGCTCCCATCCAGTGATTTCATCCTTTGATGATCAGAGCCTGAATTAGTCTTTTAATGCTGATTTTCTAGTTTTAGCATTACTTCCACATTCTATTTGCTGAAATGTTTCTATAAAAGGTAGCTTTCCAGCTGGGTGTGGTGGCGCACACTTGAAATCCCAGTACTTGGGAGGCTAAGACAGGAGGATCTCTTGGCCAGCCTCAGCTACCTAGTGAGGCCCTCCGCAACTTAGTGAGACCCTGTTTCAAAATAAAGAATAAAAAATAGGGCTAGGGATGTAGCTCAGAGGTAGAATGCCCCTGGGTTCAATCCCCAGTACTGGGGGAAAAAAAAGGTACCTTTCCCTCATCAACTAGGATTATTTAGTAACATTAAAACAAACATCATAGAGGAAAAGCAGAATATAGATTTAATTCTTTTCATTTTCAGAGTGAGAGGTTGGTACCCAAGTTACTTCTGGGCAGTAGTTATTTCCAGTATTTTTTTTTTTTTTTTTTTTTTCAGTACTGGGGATTGAACTCAAGGGCATTCTACCTCCGAGCTATACCCCCGGCCCTATTTTTTATTCTTTATTTTGAAACAGGGTCTCACTAAGTTGCGGAGGGCCTCACTAGGTAGCTGAGGCTGGCTGAGAACCCGGATCCTCCAGTCTCAGCCTCCCAAATGCTGGGATTACAAGCGTGCGCCACCACTCCCGGCTCTCTTTTCTTTATAATTTTAATTAGCTGCGTTTATTCTTTTTTATGTTCTGTTAGTCTTCCTTTGGCTTATGGGAGCTTTTTTAGATTGGCTTTTATGTCCTTTTGATGACAGTTTTTGTTTGTTCCCACACTTCCTGTCAACATCAAGATGTCTCAGACCTTTCTTAAATATTGTCTATCCAAGGCTTGGATTCGACTATTCCTCCCATTGCTTTTGATGTTTCCCACTTAAAGAATCTCTGGTTCACTACTCAGTCCTGAAGCACAGTTCCTTTCAATGGGAATGGTATTTAAAAACCAAGATCTGAGTTGGGTGTGGTGGTACACGCCTGTAATCCTAGTATTTGGGAGGCTGGGACAGGAGGATTGCAAGTTTGAGGCCAGCTTCAGCAACTTAGCAAGACCCTCAGCAACCTAGTTCTGAAGGTATAGCTCAGAAGTAGTATTCCCCTGGGTTTAATACCCAGTACACCCTAACCCCCACCTCTGCCGGGGGAAGAGAAATTCTGGTTTCCTTGGCCTGCCTTAGGCAAAGTTATGAGTCAGGAACTGTGGAGGAAAACATATACATATGTACACATACATAAAATAGCAGACTATAAGCAACGAACAGTCTGTGATATCATAGGTTGTTTCCAGTCTTTTACTATCATTGATGAAGCCACAGTACCATCCCATGCATATGACATTTTGTAGTTTTGTCAGTGACCTTTGGAGGGATTCCTTAAAAATGGACAATCTGGGTTACAGGCATATACCATTTCTAGCAGTTGCTACCTTCCTGCCGTTCTCATGGGCAATATATAACAGTGCCTATTACCCATAGCCACCATGTTGCCAGTCCAATAAATAAGTCAGCCTCCTCCCTTCTAGAGTTTTGTGTTTGTCCAAAGGAGTTTTGATTTCTCTTTCATGTATATTTTTTAGTTCTCCTGTCTTTAATCCATTCCTTTAATCTTTAGCAGTGTTGTTGAGATTGTGGACTGGGGCTTCAAGCTGAGGATGTTGGGTCCGTTGGATTGGGTTCCAGCATTGCCCTTCCCTTTACTTTCTGCGCTTCATTTCCTTCTCTCCCAGAAGAGAACAGGACCCTCTGACGCTGAGTACCCTGAGTAGGTGGATCTGAAGAGGCTTCGTCTATCTGTGCTTTAAGTCTCATGTCCCTATTAGCCTGATTAATTGACACATCCCTACCATTTGAATTCTGATCTCCAGCACAAACTTGGCTGCTTGGAGTCCTTAAATTAAAAGTTACTCCTTAAAAACCAAATGTCAGGACATCGAGGGCACATCCAGGGATTCCTAATGATGAGCATCACGTCATACTTTTTATACATTAAACATACGTACTGTGGTACCATACTACCACTCTAGGACTCTGGAGCTGTCACATCAAGAGATCTCATCTCATGAGCCTGAGCAGGAGGCTCAAGGAGCCCAGGAATTCAAGACCAGCCTGGGCAACAAAGAGAGATCCTGTCTCAAGAGACAGAGAGAGATCGATTGATCAATCTGATCTTTGCCTAACATTAGAACAGAAAGAACTCCTAAGATGGGACCTTTCGTCTTGGGGGTAAATTTTTTAAAAATTTATCTCTACCTTTTGAACTTTGAACCTTTATGTAACAGTAAAGTGATAAAAGAGTACAGAAATCAAATTTGGGCCCACTTGCACCTGATAAGGGAAAAAAAATGGTACATGATTTCTTTAAGAGGCTGGATTTGGAAAGTAGGTGTAAGCCAGACATGGTATTCAGCAGAGAAAAATGAGGATCAATATGGAAGCTTTTGAATATTTTGTTCTAGTTTTGGTGTTGGGGATAGAACCCAGGGCCTTGTGCATGCTAGGCATGTGCTCTACCACTCAGCCACATCCCAAGAACAATTTTATACTGATGAAAATGAATCAATCTGAACACCTTGCGCTGATATTTTGCTACTTTAATCACTGCCTTGATTTTTTTTTCTTTTTTCTTGGTACTGGGGATTGAACCCAGGGGCATTCTACCTCCAAGCTATACCCCCAGCCCTATTTTATTTTTATTTTGAAACAAGGTCTCTCTAGGTTGATGACCGTCTCACTCCTTGCTGAGGCTGTCCTGGAACCTTTGATCTTCCTGTCTCAGCCTCCCAAGTACTGGGATTACAGGTATGCGCCACTGAGTCCAGCTTTATTTTTCATTTTGAAGCAGGGTGTCACTAAGTAGCTGAGTCTGGTCTCTAATCTTCAATCATTCTGTTTTAGCCTTCCAAGTACTGGGATTACAGGCGTGCACCACCACGCCCGGCCCAGCTTTGATTTTCTAGTCTTGATTTGCTTTCCTGTATTGAAGAACTAGACCACAGTTACTGAGAGAGGCTGAGTTATCCGTATTTTGTTTATTGGCTGGAAATCTTGGCCAGTACTCTTAAGAGCTGTGCTCACTTGTTTCCACCCTCTGCCTGCCTCGCCCACTTCTCCTAGGTTTGAGTGTGACTTGAGAAGATGCTGGCGAAGCCTCATGCCGAGGCTGCTGTGTTGTCAATGTGCAGTCTTACCTCACCTGTGGCCTTGCAGCTGTGTGTGTGGTGGTGGTGGGGGTGCTGCTGTGTGTTGTCAACAAGTAGTCTTAGGCCCACCTGTGGCCCTGCAGCTGTGGGGGGTGGGGGTGTGTGTGCTGTGGAATCTCCTCAGAGTGGATTTGGATCCAGAGTCAGTGTCCTGGCAGGTAGCTGGGCCACTGCACAGTTGTGAGATGGTTTACTATAATCCTAAAGGGCAGGAATTCTGTTTGATTACAGAGCCTGGGACAAGAGAGGAATAGGTAGTATTAGGAAGGAGGCCTTTGCCCCATGGGAGCTGTTTTCTTCATGATTCAAAAATAGTCGAGTGCCCCTGAGGTTTTAGTACTGAGTAGGGATTTCACGGAAGACTGGGCTCTGAAGGGGTGTGACCTGCTAGGGCATTGAAATTAAGCCATATGTAGGAAGAGTTGAACAGTGCAAGGCATCTTGTGGCTGAGTCTTTCTTCTACTCCACCTGCTCTGGCCTGGTAATCTACTACCATTCCAGACTCACCATGTCTCTGGTCATTTCTCCATGTCATCATTTTTTCCGTCACTCGGGGTCAGATCTTGTCCCGTCACTTTCTCGTCTTGCTCAGACCTGACTGCTCCTGTCTGCCCTTCCTTTCCTTCCTTCTTCCTGCAGCCACTCTAATTTCTGACCCAGATCACTGCAGCTCTGAGTTAGGACATTGGCTTCTCATCTGGTCTCTGTGTGTACAGTCGTATATCTGAAGATCCCCGCCCATGTTTCTTGGTAACATAGCACTTCCTGGCTGAGTGCTGTGCCCAGAACCTTGCAGTTTCTTCCTGGGCTACAGTGGGTTGTTTTTCTTATTTAACCCAGTCTTAGCGACTCATGCCCCTTGGAATACAGTGTAAAATGTAAGGATCACAGGCTTGAGGCTGTCCTCAACAATTTAATGAGACCCTCAGCAACTCAGCAAGGCCCTGTTTCAAAATTAAAAAATGAAAGAGGTTTGGGGGTATAGGTTGAAGACAGAATGCCTCTGAATTCAATCTCTAGTACCAAAAAGAATCATATAGAGCCTTTGTCTAGAATGTGTGAGGCCTGGGTTTTATCCCCAGCAGAAGGAATGAAGACCGGCATTCAGATACCTTTTCCTGAACAGGTTTCTAGGTCTTGGCTCTAATACATCTATGTTATCTTCACTCTCAGTATTATTTTAATGGGGGGGGGGGGTACTGGGGATTGAGCCAGGGGCTCTCTACCTCTGAGCCACACCCCTAGTCCTATTTTATTTTTTATTTTGAAACAGGGTCTCACTAAGTTCAGGAGGCGGGCCTTGAACCTCCTGTGGTCCTTTTGTCTCAGCCTCCAAAGTACTGGAATTACAGGTGTGAACCACCACACCCATCTATGATTCCTTTATTTTACAAAATAAGAACATGGACCCTTCGATTGAATTCTCCAGTTTCACCTTCAAACAGCTATTTCATATCACAGAGATGATTATATGCTGCTTTAATTTACTCCAAGATGAAACCACAAGACCATGCCATTTAACATAACACATTTATTTTAAACTGCTATTACTGAGGTTGAGTGAAAATTATCCCCCAATTTATGTGGTTTTTCAAAGTAAAGGCCTGTTTTTCCCTTTTGTGTGATTGTTCCTTTGCCCCCCCCCAAAAGTCTGAACAAAGAAGAAGTCTAATCAGTATGCTCTTCATTAGACTAGCACACAAAATATCCATATATACTACTTCAGTATTCTTAGGTAAAGATTATACTCTGCCTGGAACAGAGATTTGTATAAGGGGCTGTTGTGCTGCCCCCAGGAAGGAACAGGAAATGGTCCTTAGAGTAAGAGATTTCATGAGGTTCTCAGACCACAAGAAGCAAGGCACTCTGGTAATTGCCACCCCTCGGCCTGCTGTTTTTCTTAATGCATTGTGAAATGCCCTCTAATTACAAGGGGTGTGTGTGTTGCCAGGGATGGAACCCAAGGCCTTCTGTGGACTAAGCACGTGCTCTACCACTGAGCCGCACCCTGGCCCCTCTACAGTGTCTTGATGTGACTATGTTTTGTCATGGTGTCCTGCTGGAGGGGACTCCAGCCATCTGGTGCCTCCCATTGAGGGCAGTTGGGCTGCCCCAGCTTGTGAGGCTCAGCAGCAGGCTCCCATCTGCTTTTGGATGCTCCTGTACCACAGGCCTGGGAAACCTCGGCTCAGGTGTCATGGTGCTGAACTGTGGGTCTTCTTCATTGTGCCCACTGACTGGGGAAACCTGGCGAGCCCAGCCAGTTTCACTGCATGTCTGTGTGACTCCAGCTTTGTCACACCTGCCCGCCACAAACCGTGTCAGATCTGAATTCAACAGGCACCCCACACACCCCACCTTGTACTTAACTGCCAACAGTTTTACACTGAGGCAAGTCATGTGTCATGTCAGCTTGTTTTCTTACTAGCCAGCTCAAGCCTTTTGTGGAAATTGCCTTTGAAAGAAACTATTTAGTTTTTAGTGTGTGTGTGTGTGTGTGTGTGTGTGTGTGTGTGTGTTTTACTGGGGATTGAACTCAGGGGCTTTTTACCTCCAAGCTACATCCTCGGCCCTTTTCATTTTTTATTTTGAAATAAGGTCTCACTAAGTTGCTGAAGCTGGCTTTGAACCTAAGATCCTCCTGTCTCCCAGGTACTGGGATTACAGGCATGTACGACCTTGCCTGGCTTCTTTATTGTCTTTTTAATTTGAAAAGTAGCATATGTGGCTATTTATGTAGACATCATAACAAACTTTGTTGTTGTTCTTGCAGTGCTGGGGATGGAACTCAGGGCTTCATGCATGCTAGTCAAGTCCCTCTGAGCTACACACATAGCTCAACATAAACTTCGTATAAAGGAGTTTACATAGCCACTGTTATCAGCTTACTGTGTACAGATTCCTATTTGAAACATTTGCCAGCTTTGCAAGAGTGGCATTGCGGCATTAACCTCCTAGAAAAAGAAATTGTCATTTGTCACCTATACTTGTGCTAGCCAGAATAAGGAGCAACCTGGAGGGTCACCTGAATACCAAGGCTGAGACCCAGAGCCTGCTCTTTGGGAGTGCAGCAAGAAAGGGGAACTCAGGGAGGCTGCATGACTGTGCTGCCTCGCCACCAGAAGGGCAGGGAAAATGCGGGCACCTGCAACCTCAGTGAACACATGGATCCCGGTACCATCGGTCTTAGTCAGCTTCACACTTCCTGCCTTCCATAACATGGTCAGACTGTTACTTGTGCACTGTAACGGCTCAGCAGTATCCTTGGTAATTGGACCTCTTGCCCCAGCCCTGCAAAACCTGCCCAAACTTGTGCAATGATAGGCCTCCACTTAGTAAAGTATTTATTGTACATGAACCTGTTTTAAAGCTTTCTCCAGATTCACTTTCTTGCTGTTAACTTTGTTCTCCTGAGGACGGTTTGAGGACAGTTACAAGAAGGGTTTTATTTTGCAGGTCACGAAGAAAATTCCTTCTAGATGCAAAATTACCTCTGAACCCAGACTGCCTTCTTTGACTTGCCTGATTTGGACCTCAGCTGCCTTAAAAGTTCACACCACATTTGGAGATCTTGTCCTGCAATGCAGTATTTCTTCCTTCACCTTTTCACACTTTGACAAATGATGTGCCTAAGATTTAATCTAAACTGTGCCGACTCTACAAAATGTATGTGCACTCTTCTGAGAGAGAAGGTGCCTATCTCCCAGGAAATCTGTTACTCTGGCCTTCCAATCTGGATTGAAGATAGCTCCTGCCAACTCTCAACGTGGGAGTCAGTGGCGTGCTGAAAAACTGCTGTAAATGAGTAAGAGCCCAGCGGAGCAGTCAGTAGGAGTGCTCGGAGAGAAGACCTGCCTGTCCCAGCAGACTTACACCAAGCTATATTTTCAAGATGAATTTCTTACTTCTGCCTTCTTTTGGAATAAATTATTTTTCTGCTTTCTATGGATATCTGGCTTCGGTGTTTATAAAGCTCATTTTTCTAAGCTCTTCTATCTCTAGAAAATGCCATTCTAGAAAATGATTTTGTTGTCTAAACTTAGGTTGGATGTATAAATCCTGTCATGTAGTTTGAGATGCCTGAAGAGACCGGTAAGTACTTTTCTTAAAATCATTCAGTAACCGTTTGAGTGCTTTCTGTAGGAAGGGCACTGGAGGAATCGAGATGTTTAAATTGGGCTCCTGCAAGTTCAAAGGCTGCTCTGGTGTTTGGAAAGAGTTGGCCAGTATAAGTATACCTAATGCAAAATTTTAAGGCTGTGTTTGACTATTGTTTAAAAATGATGGCTGGGCAGGGTGGCACTTCTGTAGTCTCAGCATTTGGAAGGCTGGGGCAAAAGGATGGCTTGAACCGAGGATTGGAAGCCAACCTGGGCAACATAGTGAGACCTGCTCTTTTAAAACAAACAAAAAAACCCACAGTTGGTGAGCAGGTTGAGGCTAGCTCCCATTCTAAGAAACAGGACTAAAGAAACCCAGAGTGATTAAAAAGCTGGGGATAGTGACTTGTATTTTAGTGATTGGCATCTCAATTATGCACTAATTTGGTGGCTCTGTTAGTTTTAAGAAACTACAAATTAAGGTAGATTTCAATCTTCACCAGCTCATGGCTTCTTGATAGCCAGCCAAGACTGGGTTTCCTGTTTTGCAGTTTGTACTTTTGTATTCCTCCCAAACTCTCTGAACTCATTACTTTGCTATTCTTCAGACTAAGAGTTTCAAGTTGAAGTGTCTCTCTTGCTTTTCTTTTTTTACTTTCATTTTGAACTTATTTTTTCTGAAAATTGGGCTGGATGTGCAATGCAGTGGTAGAGCACTTGCCTGGCATGCATAAGGCTCTAGGTTCTATCCCAGGCACTCCCCCCCCCCAATTTTTGTTTGTTTGTTTGTTTGTTTGTTTGTTCATACTTAACATTTCCTGCCAAAGGGCCTTGTTAGCTAATTTCATGGAATCCATAAAACACCGATAATTTGAAGTTGAAGGGGCTATGGTAGTGGAGGTGTGCCCTGTAGTTTTACAGATAAGGAATTTGAATCCAGGCAGGGAGGTTTGCATGCCCAGTTTAAGGCAGCTGGTCAGAGGCAGGCTAGAGAGCAGAATCCAGGTTTCTAACGTCCATTCTCCAGCACTCCGATTTTATGGCCTGCCCACAGTCACGCTGGCCAGGAGCCAGCTCTGGGTGTCTGTTGGGAGGGAAGAGCTCTGCCATCGCCGATGAGCAAGCTATCTCCCACAGGAACGATGTGCATGACCCTCAATCTGTATCTGCCATCTAAGAAAGCAGTGTGAGTACTTCCTGTGGCTGCATAAAAGGATGCACAGCCTTTGATCTGTGGCCACTTGAGGAAGTGGGACTGATTCCGCTGTGTCCCTGGACTCACAGCGTCAAGCTATGCAGCCCAGTATCAGTGGGGTCAGGCTGAAACCTTCCTGACGCCCGCCCCCCCCCCATACACACACATACTTGCCATCCATGTTGCCTAGCTGGCCTCAAATTCCTGGACTCAAACCACCTTCCTGCCTCAGCCTCCTGAGTAGCCAGGACCACAGGCACGCACCATGGTGCTGGCTTTACAATGTTTTGTTTTCTTACTGGGGATTGAACCCAGGGGCATTCTCCCTCTGAACTGCACCCCCAACCCTTTTTGTATTTTTTATTTTGAAACAGGGTCTTGCTAAGTTGCTGAGGGCCTTGGTAAGTTGCTGAGATTGGTCTCAAACCTGCGATCCTCCTGTCTCAGCCTCCCAAGATGGGGGATTACAGGCGTGCACCATCATGCCCAGCTTAATGCTGGTTTTAAAGCAGTATTTCTCAAGCCAAGCATCATGATCTCAGTGTAGTGACACACTTCCCTTTACCTTTAGTGTAGCATTCACTTTTCACTTTTTTTTTTTTTTTTTTTTTTTTTTTTTTTTTTTTTTTTGCGGTACTAGGAATTGAGCTCAGGAGCATTCTACCTCCAAGCTACACTCCCAACC
The DNA here is from genome assembly GCA_004027655.1 of Graphiurus murinus. Lineage (NCBI taxonomy): Eukaryota > Metazoa > Chordata > Mammalia > Rodentia > Gliridae > Graphiurus > Graphiurus murinus. The sequence continues at coordinate 100,893 of PVLC010002558.1, forward strand.
CTTTTTTTTTTTTTGCAGTACTGGGAATGGAACCCAGGGGCATTCTACCTCTGAGCTACACCACCATCCCTATTTTTTATTCTTTATTTTGAAACAGGGTCTCACTAAGTTGCGGAGGGCCTCACTAAGTAGCTGAGACTGGCAGTGAACCTGCTATCCTCCTGTCTCAGCATTCCTTGCAGCAGCGACAGAGGGCAGCTTCAGGACTCTCCTTACTGGTGACCCCGGTTTAGCATATTTCCAATTCAGTGGCAACAGTTGAAGGCATGGTTTACCACCCTGGCTGATCCAAGTCCCTGAGTTCTGTCTTACTGTCTCACTTTGTACTGATCTCGTCCTTACACTTCTCCTTGCTCTATCTAGGTGAATTAGATGCTGAGATGTGAGCTGGTTTACATTGCTTATTGGTTTTCTCTTGGTTGTGTTGTGTTTGCCATTGGATGGGGCTTGCTTCCTGCAGACACAAATAAGGAAGATGGGTGTGATGACTGCTCTGGTAACACTGGGAAACACGAGATGTGATAGTGGAAGGGCCAGGTGCTGTCAGCGAGGTTTCTATAGTTCCATGGCAGAGAACATTGTGCTCTGCGAACCTTCTGCAGTAAAAGGCCCTAGTAAGGAGCAGCAGGCGCCTGGACTTGCAGCTTAGAGGACTTTCCTCTAAACCCTGAGGCAGCTTCCTCTCAGTGAGGCCCTAATGGCCTCAGCAGAATGCAGAGACCATCACTGCCTATGAAGAAGAGTTCATTTCCTACCCAAACTAGTTATCAAAGACCTCTCAGCAAGACTGATTGCAAGCTCCTAAAGGCCAGGTACTACCACTGCCACCGCCCGGCTCCGGCTTTATTACTGCTGTTGACATGAGGGAGTGAAGACATCAGCTCAGATTTTGAGGGGAAACTCCCAAGTTGCCTCTGCCCAGGGAGCACTTTACTCTTGAGCCCGTTTCCTCATTTATGAGTTCTTTTTTTTTTTTTTTTTTTCCAGTGTGGGGGTTGAAACCAAGGGCCTCACACATACACTACAACTGAGCTACATGCCCAGCCTCTGAGGATCTTGATAAAATTATATGCTATCCAGGCATGGTGGCACGCACCCGTAATCCCACTACTTGGGAGGCTGAGACAGGAGGCTCGCAGGTTGGAAGCCAGCCTCAGCAACTTAGCAAGACCCTGTTTCAGAATTTAAAAAAGAAAGTTAGGTTGGAGGTATAGCTTGGAGGTAGAATGCCTCTGGGTTCAATGCCCAGGAACCCTCCCTTCTCCATGTTAATATGTAAACTTAGGCAGTGTGCTTCTCAGCTCACCCCCTTTTTTATTTCGTTTTGGTACTAGGGATTGAACCCAGGGGTGCTCTACCCCCAACCCTTTTTTATTTTTTATTTTGAAATCGGGCCTTGCTAAGTTGCTGAGGGTCTCATTAAGTAGCTGAGGCTGGCCTCAAACCTGGGTTCCTCCTGTCTCAACCTCCCAAGTACTGGGATTACAGGCATGCACCACTGCACCCAGCTTCACCTCACTCTTAATAATGGAACTGTTTTGTTATGTCATGACCTGGCTCAGTGGGAGACTGATGCTCCTGAGCCTATTTCCTTTCCTTTGCTCCTTGCTCTGGTGTTTGCCAGGGCCCAGATGGGAGGAGCTCCGTGCAGCCTTTCAGAGGATGCTGAAAATGTCCTCCCTCCAGAGCTGTCCAGGTGAGCGTGCTGTGGCCTCCTGGCACAGCCTTCAGGCCTGGAGTCCTAGGTTTGCAGTCTTACTCCATCACCTGCTAGCTATGTAACTTGGGGCAAATCATTCAATTTCTGAGCCTGTTTTTCCCATTACAAAATGAAGATAATACCTGTCCTTTCTACTATATAAAGTTGACAACAAAGGAGATGTTGGTGAAGACGATTGGTAAATTCTAACAATGCCCAAAGAAATGACCAAATCCCCAAGGTCCCTGACAGTGCTTTTCTAGTAAGATGGGAACCAGAGGGACAGACAACTGATTTTTCCCCCCTTTTCCCTTTTTTTTTTTTTTTTTTTTTTTTGCCGTACTGGGGATTGAACCCAGGGGCATTCTACCTCTGAGCTATACCCCAGTCCTATTTTTTATCATTTATTTTGAAACAGGGTCTCACTAAGTTGCTGAGAGCCTCACAAAGTAGCTGAGGCTGGCCGTGAGCCCAGATCCTCCTGTCTCAGCCTCCCAAGTACTGGGATTACAAGCATGCGCCACCACACCCAGCTATGGTTTCCCCTTTGATTAACCATTTGTAATTAGAGGATCACAGAAAAAAATAAAAGACACCTGCACGGGGCCCTCGGGCCTGAACTCAGCACCAGGGAGCAATCCTAGCACAAGTGGCTAGACCTCACCTTCCTGCTTTCTAGGCCCTATCTGCTCTCACACAGGACAGAAGTACTTCTCACACAATTTGGAAGATGGAGTCTTGAGAATCAGTACGGTTATTTTTGCATTGTTTTGTTATTTGCAGTGCTGAGGATGGAATCCAGGACCTTCTGCATGCTAAGCAAGTGTGCCACTGAGCTGCATCTCCAGTCCTTTTTTGGTGTTTCCCTTTTTATTTTTATTTTTTTTCATAGTACTGGGGATTGCACCCAGAGGCATTCTACATTCTACCTCCAAACTACACCCCCTATCCCACTTTATTGTTTTATTTATTATTTATTTATTTATTTATTTGTGGTACTGGGGATGGAACCCAGGGGTACCAGCCCGATTTTATTCTTCTATTTTAAAACAGGGTCTCACCAAGTTGCAGAAGGCCTCACTATGTTGCTGAGGGTGGCTGCAAACCTACGACCCTCCTGTCTCAGCCTCCCAAGTACTGAGATTACAAGCATGTGCCACCACTCCCGGCTCAACTTCATATTTATATCCTTCCTTTGATAGTGCATCAAAAGTATGTCAGAGCTGGGCGTGGTGGCACATTTATTTATTTGTTTATATTTATATGTATATTCTCTGCAGCTTTTTGTTTGTGGTACCCAGGGCCTCTCACATGCTAGACAAGTGCTCTACCATTGAGCTGCATACCCAGCCCTTTTTATTTGGGAGGGGGGATTGAACTCAGAGGCATTCTACCTTCAAGCTACACCCGCAGCCAGATTTCATTTCTTATTTGGAAATGGGCTCACTACTTGCTGAGGCTGTCCTCAAACCTGTGATCTTCCATGTCAGCTTCCCAAGTACTGGGATTACAGGTGTGAGCCACCACACCCAGCTCCTAGCCCTTTTTAAAAATTTATTTTCTCTGTCCCTTTATTTGAGGTTTCTAGTTGAGTAGTTGAAGTTGTAGAATATCCGTAATTTTTATAGGAAAACACAACATGAAATACCACCGTAAGGGATGTTTATCACAGTACAATGAGTTGGAAACAGGTTAATGTCCAACAAAGGATGCTCATCAGTCATGCTGTGGCACCCGCTGAAGGAACATCAGATTTGTTTTTCAAAACATTTACCTAGAAAGGAGATTGAAAAGATAAAGAGCAAAATTGACATTCCCTCTGGATGATAATTATAAATGATTTTGATATTCTTTTCCCTTTCCACATATCCTCCAATAAAAATGTAATAGTTTAGTAAAAAGAAACAATGAAAGGTAATAGAATATTATGTTAAGGAGGGGGACCTAGGATTTTAAACTCCTAGACACAGAAAAAAAAGCCTGGTAGGAAATGATCCAAGATGTTGAAAATGATTCTTTCATAATTTTGTGTTTTCCACAAAGAGCACTTTTGTATTATTTTTATAATAAGGTAGTGGGACTATTGTCAGAATAATATTAGTACTTCCTTCAAACATTATATAATACACGTCCTTCTTTTTTCCCCCCAAGTAATTCAGGGTCAAGGGAAATGAAGTCAGATTTATTAAAACACTGAAGCTATTCTGAATGAGTGGAAAACAGCGAGTCCACGGAGAAATTGTGATTAATGGTTTGCATCATGCAGGACAGAGTGGAGATCATTCAGAGTATAAAGCTCCAGCCTCTTGCCTAGGTGCTCACAGAGACAGTGCAGGGAAATGAAAAGGAAGCATTGATCTTGATTCAGCCCACACAGTGGAAGCCTGGGGTGTCAGTGTGCCAGGGCCCCACACGACTTAGAAAAGCCCCACTGTTCCTCCCCTGCCAACTGCTCCACGCAAGCCCTTCATTCAGCCTGTGCCGCTGCTTTGCTCGGAGCCTGTCCCTGTGATACGTGTTGGCCCTCTTCCCTGACTCCCACTCCCACCACAAGGCCGATTCCAAAGTGGGAGGATATGTGTAGCTGAGGATGCCCAGCACTGCTACCACCACCCCCATGAATCCAGCCAGGAGTCTATGGGGCTTGCTCTCAGGGTTTTGACACGGTTTCCATAGTTTCTTTTCTTTATTTTTCTTTTTTTTTGCGGAGGTACTAGGGATTGAACCCAGAGCCCAGAGGTATTCTACTTCCAAGCTACACCTCCAGCTCTTTTTTTTTTTTCCAAGTGTCTCTCTAGTTGATGAGAGTCTCACTACTTGTTGAACCTGGGATCCTCTCCCCACCACCCCGCCCCCCAGCCTTGTAAGTACTGGGATTACAGGCTTGTGCCACCACACCCTGCATTCCATAGTTTCTTCACACTGTCCAAAGCATGCTGCTACTGTGGGTCAGGGTGCTAAAACGAAACAAGTAGAAGAGATGTTTTGTAAAAAGCCTGCATTTGAGGACATAGGATTTAAAAAGCTAAGAGCTACTGTTTTTCCAATCTGCAGAAGCTTTTCAACAACATTCAATGGGTATTTTCAGCTCCTATTTGTGCAGGTTAACTGCTTGAACAGCCTCTGACCTTGTGGAATGGGGAAAACAATTATGCTAGTAGAAGAGCACTTGCTTAGTATGCCTGAAGCCCTGGGTTTGATCTCCAGTACTACAAAAAAGGTTATTTGTTTATTTATTGTACTGGGGATTGTACCTAGGGCATTCTTCCTCTAGCCCTTTTATTTTTATTTTTTTTTAAATTTTTTTATGGTACTGGGGATTGAACTCAGGGGCACCCTACCTTCGAGCTATACCCCCAGCCCTATTTTTTATTCTTTATTTTGAAACCAGATCTCACTAAGTTGGAGAGTGCCTCACTAGGTAGCTGAGGCTGGCCGCAAACCCGGATCCTCCGGTCTCAGCCTCCCAAATGCTGGGATTACAAGTGTGCACTACCACGCCCGACTAATATTTTATTTTGAAACAGTCTCACTGTTACTTCATACTGGCTTTGAACCTGCAATCCTATCTCAGCTTCCCGAGTATTGGGATTACAGGCCCATGTCACTGCATTCCACTAAAAAAGAGTTATTTATACCATATCAGTGCTTTTCAAACATGTATAGAATGCTTGGGGAGAGTGTTCAAAGGAGGTTCTGATTAAATCAGGCTGGGAGCAGTGATGCACATGTCTACCCTCGGAGCTGGGCAGGAGTCATTGCTAGTCTGGGTCTTAGGACAATATAGGTTGCTAGGTTGTATTCAGCTAACTGTAGGAGAGAGTTTTGAAGGAAATGACCTTTAAGGGTGAACCCTCAGGATAAGGAAGCTTGGCAAAAGGAAATGGTTGAGGCATTTGAGGCCTGTTGCAGAGTCCGGGAGAGCCAAGTAGTGTCCTGAACTGTGATAAAAACGAAGCCAGAGAAATCACTACATTGGAGCCATATTTATTAGCTCCTACAGCAGGAGGGTAGGGGGTAGGGAGGAGTTAAGGATCATGCCCAGGTTCCCTGCAGGGCAGGTGGTGGAGCTATTCACTGAAATTGCACTTCAAAAGAGGCAACAGGCTTGGGGATCAATGGAGTTCAGTTGTGGACAATTCAAGTTTACAGGTGCTCCTGGGATCTGCAGGGAGATGCCAAGTGAGCGTTCGTTCTGTGGTTTGGGAAGTAAAGAAGGACCAGGCTGGAGACCAGATATCTGAGTTGTGGGTGTGGGGAAGGGGGCCAAGAAGAGTGTGCAGAGAACTGAGGCACACCTACTCCTAAGGCATGGGCAGAGGAGGAGGAGGAATCTGTAAAGGAGGGTCATTCTGTGTGATCATGGCTTGGGTAGCTGGGGGCATTGCCCTCACTCTAGCTAACCAAGTATTTTTACATACATTATGAAATAAGTAGGACACATTCCTTTTTTATAGTTGGAAAATCAGGTCAACAATGCATCAAATTCCCTCTTGTTCCAAAGATTTTGCTGCCCCTTTGCCAGGTGTATTAGTCCTTTTTCCATGACTACAACAAAATACCAGTGGCAGACTACTTTATAAGGAAAGAAGGTTTATTCTGGCTCGAAGTTCTGGGGGTGCATCTGGTGAGTGCTTTCTTGCTGGCAGATTCCAGAGGAGGTGCAGGGCATCATATGGCAAGACAGCAAGCATGTGTACATGTCTCCTGCTGCCCATAAAGCCACCAAGCAAGATTCAGTCATGGAGGCTCTACCCTAATGACTTTAATCCGAATCACTTCCCCAAAGCATATAAGCACCACAAAACAAGTCCCTGCCATCTTAGTGCCTTACAAGAGGGGCTTACATTTTAACACATGCAGTCTTGGGGGACACTCAGACAACTCCAACCATAAGATCAAGGTGAGCACAGGGCATCCAACCTGTCCCTCCTACTCATCCCACATCAGCCTCCTCCCATTTCTGAAACCTAGGGGCCTTTTAGAGCTTGTTTTTGGTTGGTCACTGTTACCAGTTCTATGGTTAACAGTAGCTACCACAGCAGTTCCATGTACAGACTCTTGGCTAGGGTGGGCCTCAGTAATAGAGCGCTTGCCTAGCATATGGCCTGGGTTCCATCCCCAGCACCACAAAGGAAAAAAGAAAAAGAGCCAATAGATTCCTGAGAAGGATGCTAGAGGACATTTGGGAAACCCTCAGCCTGGGGAGGGCAGTGTCTTTCTGGCTGCTGCTTTGGAAGGAGCTTCCAGTCAACCCTGAGACCCCAGCCTCTCTCTTCCATCCCCCCACCTTCCTCCCAGATCCAGTTTGGAATTGCTGGTCCCTTCCTTAGGGCCCAAAGGCAATCCTTTGCTACTTTTGTGACACCTTAACACCCTCAAGCAAATCCAGGGGTCTGCCATGATTTCCCTCCGTTGCCAAGGGTGAGTTGCTCCAGGGAGCTGGGATCAGCTCCCTCATGGCCTGTGGTAGAGTCGGCCCTCGCTGGCACCTCTGCACCCAAATGAGGGTGCAGCACTTTATGTCCTCCGCAGGCCTTTCAGAAAGGTGGGACTGGAATGGAATTTCTGAGTGTTACATTGGGTGTGCCCACAGAGTTCCTCAGAAAGGGGCAACCCTTCTCGCATCTCCCTCTAGTTCTCTATCCTCCAGGGCCTGGAGTCTCCACACCCCTCGAGGTCCCCTAGACTCTCCATCATCACAGCAGGATCCCTGGTTTGTTCATGTGTTAGATCTTGCACCACGTAGGTACTCAATAATGTTCATTCATCGAAAGTTGGCTTGGAAAAAGGTCCTGTGGGAGATCAGCTTTCAAATTCAGTAAATTCTAGACTCCTCTGAGTATTGAGTTTACCTAAAACAAGGGCACAACTGTCTGGCCTAGAACTTGCACATGCGAGCCAAGTTCTCTACCACTGAGCTACACCCCAGCCTCTCCAATAATTTTTTAGTAAGAGTCCCTGCATTTTAATTTTGTACTTGACCTGGAAAATTATGCAGCTGGTCCTGAATACTGGAGTGTGTGTGTGTGTGTGTGTGTGTGTGTGTGTGTACCTCAATGGTTCCTAATTGGGGTACACAGATACCTGAAAATCTCCTGAAAGTACCTGCAGAATTAAGTACTATGACAGTTTTTTGTTTGTTTGTTTCTGTGATTAAATGCCTGAGGAAAACAAGAAAAGAAGGAAAGACTTATTTTCGGCTCACAATTTACGAGGATTCAGCCCATGGTCAGCTGCTCCAATGCTCTGGGGCTGAGATGAAGCAGAACAGCATGGCAGAAGGGCTTGGCAGAGGAAAGCTGCTCAGCCTGTTGCAGCCCGGAAACGGGTGGGGGGGTGTGTGCATGCGAGGGACAAGAAATACCTTTCCAGGGTATACCTCCAGGAACTACTTCAACCCTGCCCACCACCTACAGTCTCCACCACCTCCCAGTGGCCCATTCAGCTGTGAATGGATTAATCCACTGATGAGGTCAGAACTCTCGAGATCCGAGTGATTTAATCACCTTCCAAGAGCCCCACCTTGGACAGTGCTGCCTGGAGGACCAAGCTTTCAACGCAGGAGCTTTTGGGGAGAAAGTCTAGATCCAAACCCTAACAGGTGCATGTATATCTGTGTGTTTTTCTGGAGAACGTATCTATGACGTTCAGACCCAGAAAAGCTGAGAATCGCTGTTACTATTAACACTAGGTAGCCTTTTCTTGGTGCTTATGGGACACCAGGCCCACTGCAGATGTTGCCTTGTGCCTTATCAGACTTGTGTTGGTTGGGACAGACAAAGAGCAATATTATGCTTTGATGCTTTTCTCATAATCCCAACTCCTCCATTCTCTACCCAGGGAGAAGAGAAGAGAACCACCCACTGGGTCCTCCCTTTTCTCAGTGTTACAGGAGCCTACCTCTTGCTATTACTTCCTTGATTTGGAGGAGGGAGAACTGCTTTTACTTTGTCCTAATCTCCACTTTAGTGTCCACCATTACTCCAGGTTTTCCCAAAGGTGGCTTCAGCTTCCTCTTTTGCCAAGCTGGGAAGAGGTTACTAGATAAGTGGACAAGATGCCCCCTCTTATGGGGCTGACGGTCATAGGAGATTTGTACCCAGCTCCCAGCTCCCAGGCTCCTGCAGCCAGATCCTCTGGTGTTCTCTGAGCGAAGGGCTGCATTTGTTGACCAGGAGCAAGTGCCTCCGGGGCTGTGTGGAGGAGCCTAGGTAGATAGCCTTGGGGAGGGGGATAAGCCCTTCCCAGGGGACTTAGCCCTTCCTCCTGGTACCCCTTCTCCTAATGCAGTTGGCATTCGCACCTGTTAATGCACTTCATGTCCCACTGTTGTCTTTGTGGAATGTTGGACCCATTTACTTTACACATCCCATCTTGAAGCCTAGGCATTGTGAAAACAAGATGAAAACTTAAACTTAAGACACTGAAAAACTGGTGGTCATAGTCCCAAATTTTGCTCTATTATGAGGGAGATTTCTGACTTTGTGAATTTGCCGGTTAAAAACAAACTTTGGCTACATAGGATTCCCTAACTTCACCAAATCTCTGAACTGTATGTATGGGGAGGGGAGAGACGGTGGTGGGAGATTAGTACTGGGGATTGAACCAAGTGCTGTTCTACCTCTGAGCTACACCCCCAGTCCTATTTTATTTACTTTCTTATTGTGAAACAGGGTTTTACTGAGTTACCACACATTGGCCAGAAACCTATGATCCTCCTGTCTCCCTTCACCTCCCAAGTACTGGGATTACAGGCATGTACCACCACGTCTGGCTTGAACTTTTCATTGCTTTCTTCTTCCCTTTAAGCAGCCTCTGATGCTTGCTTCCTGCCTTCGGGAGCCCAGCTCTGCTGCTTGTTATGCTTGTAATCTTTGGAGCTGCCTCCACTGGTAGTTCAACAAGCTATTATCATGGCTGCCAGTCTTGGTTCCTGCTTCTTATCATCCTGTTCCACCACTTTCTCTTTTTATCTCCTGCTTCTGGCCTCGCCCACAGAATGTCTTACTGTACCTGTCCTTTGGGAGGCTTTCCTACAACAAATGCTAGATTGTTTTCATTCCCTGGTTTCCTGGTTTGCTATCAGTTCTAAGCTGCTGATACTAACAATGTGTGTTCAGCTCAGCACTGACAGAAAACCCAAACAAACCTGAAAAACCCCAAAACCACAGGGACAACTCATCATCCTCGAAGATTTTAGTTTGTGAAAGAGGTGAGAAACAGTTGGGACAGGAACGCGGTGCTGGGGATGACGGAACCATTCGAGTGTCCCTTGACTTCTCTGCCATGTGGCTCTCTCTTCTCTGCTGCTTCTCTTCTAAGCTCCTAGTCATGTTCTTCCTTGGAAGGTGAAAAGGGCACCTCTTATTATGATTACATGTGTATGTGTGTGTGGGAACAGATACTGGGGATGGAACCCAGGAACATTCTACCTCCGAGCTACACCCCCAGCTCTTTTTATTTTTTATTTTGAAACAGGGTCTCATTAAGTTGCTAAGGGTCTCACTAAATTGTTGAGGCTGATCTCAAACCTGTGATCCTCCTCTCTCAGCCTCTCAAGTACTGGGATTAGAGGCATGTGCCAAGACGCCCACCTGGGGAACCTCTTATGCACCAATCCCTGCATTTAATCCTCAGAAGCAACCTGTGAGGCAAATTAGAACAGAAATTAAGGCTCAGACAGGTTGGAAATTTACTCTAACTAGCAAGACAGTAGCACCAATACATTATATGTCCTGGTCTCCAAGATACCCTTCTTATGAATTCCAGGGGTGGATAGCTGGCTTTCCGTGTCTCCTTCACTAGGCTTGGAGTTCCTCCAGGGCAGGGCCCATGTTTTTGGTGTACACATTAGGCACTCCATAGACGTCAGTTTCTTTATTTCTCTCCCTCCCCACCCCCCAGATGTCACTAGATGGGCTTGAAAATGTCTAGTGAAGTGCCATGCGTTCTCTGTAACTCAAGGATATGTTAGCGCTTATGCCCATTTGATTTCATTGAAGAAATAGCACTGACCCACATGACATGAATAATACAAAGCAGGATGTACAGTGAGTGCTCAGATGGGCAGTAGAGGAAAGATGAATGAGGACAGAAATAGGTAGGAACAGACTACAAAACAGGAGGGATCTTGAGCCATCAAGGATGGATCAGATTTGGGTTGTAATCTGTTCATTTAGACCACCAGCTTGCTCCCATCCCATGGCAGGCCTGGTGCTGGGGAATGGGGTTGGGTTGAGGAACCAGTAAATAAGTGATAGATTAGGGACAGGGATTTGGGACTGCTGCTTTCTGAGAAAAGTAAGAAACTGAGGCTCAAAACTGTCACATAAAGAACACTATCCTGCTGAGAGGTCAGGCAGTAGGAACACATGATTTTTCTTCCTCCCCTAAAGAAGGTTTTTTTTGTTTTGTTTTGTTTTTTTGGGTTTTTTTTTTTTTTTTTTTTTTTTTTTTTTTTTGGCAAGATGGATGAGGGATGGGCGCCAGTTGCCAGCAATCAATGAGCATCTCTTACATTCACCGTTGGCAATACGCCAGTCTTCTCAGGAAGCAAGTCAGTGTTTAGTGTCAGAGGGACACAGCTTTTCCTGGGGATCTTCCAGCTTCAAGTTAATTAATCTCACTTTCAAGGCTGTGAAATCTGAACATATCACACAGGTCCAGAGGGGTAAGAAAACACATTCAAAGGGATAACACCCACTTAAAAAACACATACTGGAACAGCAGGCAGGGCTCAACGAGCTCTAATAAGGACTTGCACACAGTGCAAACCTTAGCTCCTAAGGAAGTTAAGCTCTGTGTGCTTTTTTCAAAGATTTACTTTTTGTGACACCTGAGTTTTCAGTTCCTCTTAATGGCTTGCCAGGATTCCTTAAAGACTACAGGGCTGCTTTGCATGTCTACCAGTGTTTTTAAGTCTTTAAGGATGTAGGCTCACTGTTAAATAAAGCTGGAAGGATTATAAAGAACATCTATTTTATTATTATTAATTTTATTATTATTATTATATATATATTTTTTGCGGTACTGAGGATTGAACCCAAGGGTGTTCTACTTCTTGAGCTACACCCCCCAGTCCTATTTTTATTCTTTTTTTTTTTTTTTTTTTTTTTTTTTTTTTTTTTTTTTTTTTTTTTTTTTTTTTTTTTTT